>JARFJB010001296.1:902500-995000 GCA_036346205.1 Vesta saturnalis
TAAACCATCCTACACATTATAGAACACCCTCTACGCTAACATAGGTTAATACTGATAAATGGCTTTTTATTAAGATCTTGTTATTCTCGGTTTGTAATTATGAGGTGGTATACAATTTAAAAGTGACTTCATAAACGCGAATTAAAACAATGAATTTCTTGAATTCTCGTGAGGACGTACGATAAAAATACAGCTCGTAAAACGAGCAAATAATTCTTTATTCTAATACATGAATGAACATGATCAGTTCTATTGGACCTAAACATTATATTCTTCAAACACTCAATACATTAAAAGAAATTCTACTACAAGTCAATAATATTTATGTATATTTATAATGCTGCATATTAATATGGAAATTTTTTAAATCGTTTATTAGTTTTTGTAATTTTTATGTATTATAACTTTTAATTTTGATTATCGCGCGGTTTAGAGATCCCTCTTTCTTCAGCCCTGAATTTTAAGTGTTTACGTTGTGTTTATTTTGCGTATTGTAAGTAGTAAGTAATAATTTTGATGTGTTTGTTTTGTTGGGAAAAATATTTTAAAGCTAAAGTGTAAGTAGGGTATAATTGTAGATAGGTAAATAGAGCGATCCTTTTTCATTGCGATGGTCATCTTCATTTATGCCTTTGGATTGGGATTATCTTAGAGTATATGAAGTATTGTCGAGGAACTCCTCTGGAAGATTGTTTAGTCGTTCTGTTAGAAGAGCTAGGAGATGTTTCAATTTGATTTTGGGTTTTCGTGGTAGTCGCGGTTTGTTGGAGAATAGGATTTACAGGATTTGTTTGGTTGGGATTGTGTCGCCGTTTACCCTGCGAGTTATATATGTGGGCCCGTGAAGCAAAACATTAACAGCAGCTTCGTTTGTGCTCGTTATTGCTTCAATACATTTTTTGGCAAATTCAAATTACTTCTAAATTTGACTAGTTTGAGGTGTTCTGCCAATTTCGCACCTTGATAACAAACGTCAAAACTGGGTATATTGGTTAGTATTTTGTTTGTGCTCGTTAGTGCTTCAATAACCTTTTTAGCCAAATCAAAAGGTTCCGAAATAGAACCACTTTTAAGTGCTCTGCCAACTTCACACTTTATTGAAAGCACAAACGCCGAAAGTTTGTTTATCGGTTAGTGCTTCCTTTGTCTTTTTAGTGCTTCAACAAATTTTTTGACAAAACCAATCGCTTTCACAACCATTTTGAGGTGTTCTGCCAACTTCTCATCTTGTTGAAGGCGCACACGTCGAAACGGGGTTTATTGGTTAGTGCTTCGTTTGTTACAGTTGGTTCTTCGCAACATTTTTTGGCAAAACCGTTTTGAGGTGTTCTGTCATTTTACTAATTGTTTGTACCAGCATTCGACAAAATGCATGTTCCAATTTATGTGAGGTAATAAATAATATATGTATAGAGCAATGCATGTCGCAGTTATATTAGTCTACATCTGAAAAATGAATGAAGATCATGTTACACAATTAGAAAAAAAATTTAAAATGCCTACATATAACAAAGAACGTCTAATAAGAGTTTAATGACGTTCTATTATCCCAGATATAAAGAGTATGATCAAACCAGTTCATTAAAAAGGTTTATTAACTGCTTTGTTAACTATAAATTGTTTTAATTCTTGTTATAAATACATATACGGGAATAAAAGAACTAACGCCAGTTTGGTTTATTAAGTCTCCCTGGACGCAAATATATTTTATTGATGTTGGTTGGAGCACTAACGAGCATAGACGAAGCATTAAATGATAAACCTACTTTCGACGTTTGTGCCTCAAACAAGGCAGAACTCCTCCAAAATGTTTCACTTACAAAAATATTTGGTTTTGCCTAAAAAGTTATCGTAGGACTAAGGAGCAAAAACGATGCACTAACATGTAGACCTAGTTTAGACATTTCCGCCTTCAATAAGGTGCGAAGTTGGGAGAATATCCTAAATTGGTAATATTTAGGTGTTTGGTTTTGCCAAAAAATGTATTGAAACACTAACGAAGTACTAACATAATCGAACAATTTGGACATTAGTGCTGTTTATGTTCTGCTGATTTCACGGACACGTATATTTGTTTTGCAGTGTTATTAATCGATCAGTTATTGGTTGAATATTGGCGTATTGTGTGGTTAATTGGTTAGGGTGTCTGTGATGTAGCTTGTGTATTGTGCGAGGGAGCGAGGAGATTTTGTTGGTTGCTTTTTAGGGTTGCGCGCAATGAAGCGCGGTGATCGAGTATAGGTCGGATGTAAGTGTTATGCATGTGATGTAGGGTTTTGTGATGACAACTTCAGACGTTTCCACGCAGCGCTTTCAATAATTGCTTATCTTATTGAGGGCGTGGCTACCGTCTGTTTGGTATTGTAGGATTAGGTAGAACGTGATGCCCAGGTATATGACTGTACCTTGTAACTGTAATCTTTGTCCACGTAGAGTGAAGTGAGTGTATAGTTTAGAGTATCGAAAGAGTATTGTTTGAATTGTTGGGATTGATTGTTAAATTCGCCCAGTTAGAGAATGCGGTTGGAAAACTTAACTGTCGTAGTTTGTGTATTAGTCTAGGAAGACTGCGAGGCAACAATCCTAATAGTTTAATGCTTTGGACGATTCTGCGTAAAGTTTCTAGGTATTTGCCCATACAACTTAAAAGGGAGATCGGTCTATAGGATGAAGTTTGGGAAGGGTCGAATCTAAGTTTAGCTATTATGACGATTGAGGCGGACTTCTATGTCGTGAAATAGGATAAGACAAGACATTTGGACTCACTGTCTAATGGTGTTTGGAGGTAGATTCCTGGAGATGAATTTTTCCCTTGTCTAAAGTAATTTCCGGATAGATTCCGTGGTCTACGATCTTGGTTATGGACTCATCAAGGTTTTGTTCGAGCTGAGCTTTGAAATTGTCGTCAAACGATGGACTGTCAATGGTCGTGAGCACGGACTGCAGGTAAAGGCCGAACAGGTCGAGTTGAGGATTAGTTAGGTGAAATTTGTTTAGTTAGGACTTTATTCCAAAGTTTAGGGCTTTCACCAGTCAAGTTTGGCTGTCTGCTTAACCCAATTTTCTAGGTTGAGTCTGTTGGTTTCTAATCGGATGAGTGCACGGTGTGTATTACACCCGGTTTTGAGGATGGGGTCTCCTATTTTCAGAAATCGACGATATATCCATCCTTTTTCCTTAATCGAGAGAACGATGCGGGGAGAAAGTGATTTCCGGATAATATCAATCGTTTTTGTGAGGATTGTTATCTGGTCAGAGATGAAATGGGTCAAGTCTTGTGCGGCTCAGTATGTGCCATCTGTAGTGTTTAATGTGAGGCCTAGAAGGTTATTGAAGATATGTTCTTTGAATGCATTCCAATCGGAATTATGAAAATTTTTGCGTGTAATTGTAGTTTGTGTTGAAAGAAATGGAGGACCTAGAGATGCCTTCACGAAAAGGGAAAGATGGTCAGATGTGATTGTGATACCGAGGTTGCAGTTATCGAAGTACTGTATTAACTGTTCTGAACAAATTATATGGTGAGGATAGGGAAGAACGGACTTGGGCTTCGTGGTTTTCGTCACAGAAGGGGCACCTAGCAGTCGAGTAGGACACTCTATTGCTAGGTGACCCACCCGAGTACAGGTGGTGCAGTATTTAGGGTTAGGGTTAGAGGTATGGGAATGATCACACTGATAAAGTCTACCGATCATGTAGACATCATTGTGTAAGAGGAAGTCAATGGGGGATTTGGAGTGGGAGGATTCTTACAAAGGATGTGATGACCTGTATAATTCCGTGGTTGGGGTAGGTTGGGATGTTACTAGGAGTGCGGTGAAGTTGAATCGGAGATCCACCAACGGGAGTTGGAGAGGGCAAAGGATGCTGAACAGTTGTTTCTGGGAAGCAACTGTTTTAGTAAAATTGTTTTAGTAATATTTCGTCAGCATTAGCGGTACTTGGGTTGGGTATGGTTACTGGAGGTCAAGGGATGTTGACGTGGTTGAGGTCGAAGGAGCAGCGTACGTAACAGTCGTCATCGTTGTCGGGGTGAGGATAAAGGACAGGGGGTTGGGAGGGGTGGGTTTACCTTGTTTTACCATAGTAGGTTTATCGTGGATTGAAGAAGTGCAAATTTAATTCAACCTACTACCCTGTCCTCGTTCTTGTTCCCTGGTGGCTTCGGATGATCTTCGGCGTTGATTCCCCTATGTGTAGTTGCTTCCGGTCTTTGATTACTTTTTTCAATCTATCTTCGCTCTGCACAGTCCCTTGATGTTCTTGCTGCTCTTGGCTGCTGTATATAATGCTTAATGTTATTTCTCCGGCTGCTACCCTGGGTCTGACGGTCTTCTTATTCCTGATAAATAATGTTTTTAATCGCTTTCTTTCTTGTAGAAGTGTGCTCGCAGTGACTACTACTGTTTTTGGAAAGCAACGAAATGTTACAATACATCCTGCTCGCGGTCAATTAATTATTGTAGATAATTAATGACAATTAGTTAGCTACTTGTCAGATCGGATGTTAGACATCTTTTAAATCGTACACCACCTCATAATTACAAAAAGAGAATAGGTAGATCTTTAATAAATAGGCATTTTACAGTGTTAACCTATGTTCTAACATGTAATTTTTAGGATGGTATACTTATATACTCAGTAACATAGAAATTGCAACACCAAGGATGAAATTTGGTAGGAATATTTGCTTATGTTATAGTAACAAATGAACAAAATTTGGGAGAAGAATCTTTATTAGTTACTAAATGTTATAATTGTTAAAAATGTGTGGGGCCACCTATTTGATTTACACACCGTTGCAATGATTGATTAAAGTGGCTTATTTCGTCTTGGGGTATTGCCTCCCCATTATATCCCATACATGTTCAACGGGAAAAAGATCTGGAGATTTTGGAGGCCAGGACAAAGGATAAATCTGGGCCTGTTCAAAGAAGTTCAAGGAAAACCTTGCTATATGAGAACGCGCATTATCTTGTAGGAATAATTGATTTTCGAGTTCTTGTAAGTATATTAGAAGATGTGTTCCAACCACATCCACAATGAACCATTGTGTGTCATATTGCCTCGAATGAATACCAAGGGAGACCTGCTGCCATAAGTAATCATAACACTCACAGTGCGGTGTACGTGCCCCTCAAATGTAAATCGAAGACTCCGTCGTTCACCTCTGCTTCTTCTGAGTCTCATAGGACCTTCGTGCATGCCTAAGTAAAATCTATATTCGTCACTAAGGACTACAAGGCGCCATTAAAGATTCTAATGAGATCTTTTATTGCACCGCTGTGTCCGTTGCTGACAATGTTCCGCAGTCTAAGGAACCACAAGATGCGGACAATATAATGTTAACCCAAAACTCCGGATTCGGCGATAAAATATTTCAAGGGTTACATGGCGACCTTCTTCACCAACCATTGGTCACCAATTGCCCGAGTAGAAAAAACCGATGCCATTTGTCTTAAGCGACGATCGTGACACTCAGTCGTTCAACTTGAAGCTCCGATTACTCTTTTACGATGTTCCTGGTCATCGTCAAATCATGCATGACACTCGCATTACCGTAAATCGATTTCGATTTGCATAGTTCGGAGTTTCCCGAAATGAAATACTTCGCGCAAACCAAAAATGCGACGTCTCTGGAATTCAGTTAATTGACGGTAATATCCGCGTTGCTCTACTCTAGGCGTGATCAAAGAAATAAAACACGTTAGCAAAAGAACAACAACCAAAATAACGTTAATTAATAATATAAAAAAACAAATCGTACGAAAAATACAGACCGAAAAAGTTAGCAAAAAAATTAAGAACTGGCAGATGTGGCTTTTTTTCATTCCCCCTTGATCTCAAAAGTTAATCAAGTATTAGTTAATGGCAACCCAACAAATCTACCAAGTTTCAATTCAAAAATTCCAACTCCTTTTTGGTGTTCAAACTTCTATGTCGTTGAGCATATTTAACCCATTAACGATGTACTTATTACTCGTTACTAAATCTCGTAGTTCTCTTAAGCTTTTGAGAATGGTGTGTAATATGGAATCTTATGTTGAGCATTATAAATATAAATAAATATCGTTGAATATAGTATAGTTCCTTTCAATTTATTAATTATGTAAAGAATATAATGTTTACAATTCATCTAATGGTGTTCATCTGGTGTTAGACTAAAGGGTTATCTGTTTGTTTTGTATGGTGTTTTTATGATACGTTCTCATAAGGGTTCAAAAAATTAAATATTTATGTAAACACTTTTAAATCGTACATCACGTCATACTCGTATTTACAAAAGGAGAATAACTAGATCATTAATAAACGATATTTTTCAGTGTTAACCTATGTTCGCGTAGAGGGTGTTCTAGAATATATTTTTTAGGATGGTATAATAATATTGAATCTATTAAAGATCTACTTATTACTCGTTTTTGAGTTTTTGAGAATATATATATATATATATATATATATATATATATATATATATATATATATATATATATATATATATTATATATATATATATATATATATATATATATTATGGTAGCGGACCGCGAAAATTTTATTATTGCAACAAACATTTTTAA
This sequence comes from Vesta saturnalis, assembly GCA_036346205.1. NCBI lineage: Eukaryota > Metazoa > Arthropoda > Insecta > Coleoptera > Lampyridae > Vesta > Vesta saturnalis. The sequence goes on from JARFJB010001296.1 coordinate 909,079, forward strand.
ATCGAAATTGAAATTGTTACCGCGATAGGAAAGTTAATTAATGGGCCTTAACATATTTTATTAAATATTAAGTCGTTATTTGAGCACGGTTTTCGGAATATTTTATTTTTGTAACTAATATTTGGCTGAGGGTTGAAAAACATGTGTTGCGGTTCGACTAGCAGGTGAACGTTTAAAAGCTGCTTTACTGAAGGGACATAAGGAATCATTGGAAATTCTTATGCTCACATTCTTGATGTAAACACGTCACTAGTTAGTAATTAATTACGTCGGTACACACTGCAATCAAAGACGTCTTTGTTTGGTACGTGGAAACTTGAGACCTAAATATAGCGCTTGTTACGGAGGAATGCATATTAAGATAATTAATATGAAACTGTTTCAACATAATATTTTTTTGTTTTTTATTACTTTTGAAAAATGGGGGTTGATTCCGGGAGTAGATGTAGTTAGTTTTTAAATCGGGGAAAAGGTAGTTACAGTTAGAGTGTCGACGGAGCCAGATCGATAGGGTTAATTAAATACCTTCGTTGTAAACGGTTTGCCTTTAAAATAATTCTTGCGTATACATTTTCTTTTGGATTATCCAACGCTAATTTGTCTTTTCTTTCGGGTGTTAGTTTTAATGCGTTTTTCAAATATTAATCTATAAATAACAGTCACCCTTTTTGAAGTTACACCGCGTATGTTAACGATTTGTGTCTGTGATCAATTAAAGGAGTATATATTCAAGTGTAAATGGGTATTTTTTATATAAATCAAGGCTGGCAGCAAATAATTTTACAGCGTATATAACGTATTAAAAATCGAGCATTGCCTTGCAAAGCAATCTCGTTCGCACGAGGGCTCATTAAGCTGAAATCTGCTAAAATAAAAGACACTACAGGGCTCCCTCACTCTTGTATTTGCGAGAATTAGCATTGGTTGTTTGTTGTTTATATTTATATTTGTGTAGAGGTGAGGCGTGGGCGAACGGGTACATGATACCGCTCTGGTTATTAATTGTAATGTGCAATTGCCAAGTAAGTACATACTCCCGGGCCCAAATGACCATTAAACACCTCGAAATTTATTTTTGTTGTGTTTATTATTGAATAGATGAATGTGTATCCTGGCAAAGGGGCGCTGTATTTTTCTAACGTCCTCAAACTTATATATTGGTCATGATGTTATGATCTATTTACAACTTACCTTTGTACGGCTTTGTTTAATGCGTTTTTTTGTGTCAGCTGGTTAAGTAGAGTTGTTTGCCTGTGAACCAATTTCTCTTTATATGTAATTTATTGTGACTGTACCTATGTATTTTGTGCTTTAGTACTCACTAAACAATTGTGTACGTGTAAATTCCTTGTCTATTTTCTTTCGTCCTTGTCTTTACCTTACTATCACCTGTGCAATTTTTCTGTTTTGTTGTATTTTATATGTACCGTAATTTGCCTTATTGTTTTGCTTAAAGACCGGCATGATTGGTTTTAAAGAGCCACATGTTTAGTATTACGATTGTGATTCTGATTATTTATGACTCAATTGTGAGTGTGACTACAGGTTTTTTTGTGTTTATGTGTAATTAAATTGCTTTTTATTTATTTTTCTCTTAATTTTATAATTTTGTACGCACTTTAACCTGATTTAATGGTGTTTTGTTATATATTTAAATCTTTTCATTGTTTTTTTGTGTTATTCGATTTATTAATGTACTTGTGTAATTAATTATTTGTGAATAAAGTGGGTTGTATTGGTGGTTCTTTCCCACAATAGTCCATTAACGGGTTGAACCACCATTGCGCAAAGCTTGTTAATTTTAATTTGAGTAGTTTCATTGTTTACCTGCCTCACATGATGCAACACTTATCTCATCCAGTCTATCTCAGTCAAATAGCACAACGTACTACCACTAGTCGGCCACTTCGTTTGATTAGATTTGAGGTTTGCGAGTAATTGAATATCGGACTTATAAATAAATTCTAATCTTTGAATTATGGTCGTGAAAGTCCATGTAAGGCAAGCAATTCATTTGAGTAGTAGTAACATTATTGTCAGTATAGTCAAGATAAATCACTTAGAGATTGTTTTGTTTTCAGATTTGCATTATTGCAAATACATTTTTCAAGATAGGGTACCTGGGGTTCGCTATATATATATATATATATATATATATATATATATATATATATATATATATATATATATATATATATATATATATATATATATTATATATATATGCCTATTACGAAAATTTATCAATGAATGAGAGCTCTCTGGGGTAGAGCGTTGTCGGTCGAAAACACCCTGCCTCGGTTGATATAAAAGATTTTGTTTTAATTTCTTAACGATTTGAAGAATGTAATGTTTACAATTCAACTAATAGTGTTCCATCCAGGTGTTACAATAAGGGATTATCTGTTCGTGTTATGTGTTGTATTTTTATCATTCGCCCTCGTAAGCATTCTATAAATTCAATTCATGTTTAGGAAGTCACCATTAAATCATAAACCACCCCATAATTCCAAAACGAAGACAATATGAAATAATGTCCTGGCAGAACAGGTTATTAACACGTACGACGTCCGACTAGTAGGAGCTTGACGTTGAATGACATCGAGTTTCCAATCCTTTTACGGTTGGTCGGTTTGTACCATCATACTAAGACTTTAATAATCTTTTGTCAACTGTCCCTCTATATACTTTAAACAAGTATTAAATTTCGATGACGTAAACATCACAAACCATTCAGTTTTGTGGATTTTTAAATAATAACGTGCTAATTTTCGTGTGGTATGTTTGTGACATTTTGATGCAAATAATTAAATTTAGAAGCAATTATTTACAAAATCCAAAAAATTTGATTTGAGGTTATGCTTCAAAAATTTCTGTTAGGAGGCTTTTAACGGTTTTAGGGAGGTTATAAATCGTCCGAGTTGAATTATCCGTCTTATTTTTTTGTGAAAAATTGCTAAAAATAAAACTCAAACATTTGATATTAGGTTATGTACCTACCTATTGTTTCTATAAATTTCTGTTAGTTATGTGCTTGGTTTACAACGTAGGTTTTAAAATTAAACATCAGTTCTACATACATAAAGACAAAATTTGTATCGATTGGGATTGAATCTCGATAGCGCAGTTGGTTAGCGCGGTACACTAGCAAAGGCCAGGTCGTAGGTTCAAATCCTACTCGAGGTAAAGTTTTTATTTATGTATTTAATAAAATTAAAAATAATTTTTAATTACATATTTACCTTTGAACTTATTCGTTCATAACAAAACTTATAATAAGATAGGTTTTAAAATGTCCGAGGTTGTTATGAGTCACATTTTTGGTAAAGAAATGCTACAAATAAAACCGAAACATTTAATATGAGGTTTTGTTTTTATAAATTTCTATTTTAGGTAAATTATGTGTTTGCTTTACAACGTAGAATATTTAAAAGGTCCGAAATTATTATGGCTTGTTTTTTGAGGAAAGTTTGTGAAAAAACTAAAATATTTGATATGAGGTTGTTTCTATAAGGGGAGCACACACGAGCTTACATTGCTGAATACATCAACGCACACTCATCAACGATCAAGCATGTGCGGTTGTGTGCGGGTATTTCAACGCGCCGAACATATACGTACAAGCAATAAAATACGTCGAACATGTATGTCATCGAACATCCTCCACCGTGTGTGTCCAAATTAAGTTCACACTCATGTGCGACATGTACGATAATGTATTAAGGCATGTACGTCCATGTGTGTTCTCCCATACATTTTTATTAGGTGTGTGCGGTTAGTCTCTGCGGATCTATGTTGGTATCTGACATGGTTACGGTAGTGCAAATGGTAAGAGGACTGCCTATGGGTTGGGGGCCCTGCGTTCAAATCTTGCAGGATCCATGACTCTTTTGATTTTTTCATTTTTCGGGCAACTGTGAATAATAAAAGGTCTACCGTTAACCGGTTAGGCGGGTTAGATTTATTTTTTCGAGTTTTGTTAAGTGGAACCACACGAAAAAATCCTTTACCGTAACAGGGTGTGGGTTCCGTTTCGTAACTACACACAGCCAAAAATAAAGCATTTGATGTAAATTCTGTAAATTATAATTTTTTGTTAGGTTTTACTGGTGAGATAATAATTGTTAGTTGGGCTTAGTAGTTTTATGACTTCTAGAATATGGATTCAAAGGAGGAAACAAGACTTCATCACTTATGGATGAAGTAAGTTCCGGCTAAGCAGAGAGTTAGGAGTTGCCTTTCAGCAGCGATGGCGATATCGGCGATCAAGATTTTTCGACTTCAATCGGAATGTCTTTTCCGTAGAATGAGATTAAAGCGAATCTCCCTCTGAGTCTAGTAGCATATATGGAGGCTGCGTATCCAGAAGATACTTTTCATAATTCAGATAGCAATGAGGAGTGGTGTGATGATATCACGGACATTCCAAGCTTTCATTTTGGTGTAGCCACTGTAGGAGTTGCAGTAGAGGTTAATGACTTACAGCCTGAAATAGATTTTTTGAGTTTTTTTCTAAAACGACGAAATAATTACTACGATTCTGGAATCCATGAGTCACTGTGCATAATCTCTCAAAAACGCGCCCCATCCTCATACTAAGACTTGCCGAACAACCAATGTAAAGCCTATCGATATGAGTGAGCTCAAAGAATTTTTGGGTGTATGCATACTTCAAGGACAAACAAAATTTCCTACCCTGAGAAAAGTGTTCACCTACTATCCTTTATACTATCATTCAGATTTTCGTCATAATACGAGAGATTAAAGAACCACTGTAACTTTTTCAAAATTTTATTTTAGATACGTTCAAAGTAGTTACCTTCTACTATAATGCACTTAGCCATTCTTTCCTTCCACTGCTTAAATGCTCCAAGGCAAGTAGCTTTAGGAATACTATTAAAATAACACCAAAGAGCAGCATCGATTCGTACCATCTGAAAAAAATTTCTTCCTCGTAAGTTCTTTTTTAGCCCAAAAAGCTGCCAAAAGTCGCACATTACCAGATCCGGTGAGTAGGAAGGGTGTTCCATTACATGAATCTGGTTTGCAGCCAAATCCAGCTGAGTTAGCTCTGTAGTGGGGTAAGAAGCATTATCGTGATGTAGTGTAACTCCCGTCTTTGGCACTTTATTGAACACTTCCGGCAAACAGTTGCAACACCCTACATGAGTGCATAATAAAATATTTGATTACTGCATTTGTTTGCTAGCTCAGTCTTTTCAGGGGAGGTTCTGTTAGCAATTTTCAACACCGAAGTGTATGTTGGGTTATCTATGGTTAGAACCAGTTAACACAATAAATGTATATAAAATATATTGTATAATTGTAATTGGCAGAAAACTGAAATATAACACTTTTAAATAATATAGAAACAAAAATAATTCTGCCGTATAAAAGTTAAAAATAAACTTGGTTCTGTATTCTGATTCAAATGTCGGAATCGGGCTTCGGGTTAAATCGTCCCTGGTCGCAAGCTGTAACAAATTTTATTAAACACGTGAATCTTATTTTCTGCGGGTTTTTTTCGTGTAATAATAATTAATAATAATGATATTTGTTTCTATTAATGGTGTACGTGAAGAGAAATGGGCAGTGTGGTTTTCTTGGAGAAAACAACTACAATTTTCATCCAGGGAAGAGTGATTGTTTTACTATTTTTGAAATACTGAATAGGTGAGAATTGAAAGCAAATACAGGGGTTGAAATCTATGTGATTTTGAGAGGGTTTAATGAATTGAATATAAATAGTCGAGATGCAGTGGAAATCTGGTATATTTAAACAGGTTAGGGTTGTGTCCTTAGCCTATATAGCACGTTGGGAAAGCAAATAGCAGATTATTTGCTTTAGAAAACTTGCTGGCTATTGTAATACAGAATTAATTTAATGTTAATGAATGTTGATGAAATAGATTGAACGGTGTGATATAGTGTTGGGTAAATGAACGTAACTGTGTCAAATGAAGTATATGGAATACAATGTGAATATTCAATTATACTGGTGTAAAATAATTACACTTTAAATTAAGTGGAGGTAGTTGAATATAAAGTTGAGGGGTGTGAAATGGGAGGGAGTGTAATTAAGTATGTTTGATAATTAATGCTAGGATTAGGTGAAATAAAATGTAGATGTGTTATGTTGAAATTACAGGACAATTTGTTGGACTATCATCGGTTTTAGCACCAAGTAGCATGAGTTCGGAAAGTGGTATATTTATAATATGTTGGTGATGGTATTGGTTTCATTTTGTGAATAAAGATTAATTGATTAAGTAATGTTTTCTATACACCCTTCGTGGTTTTAACTACGAATGGATGTCAGAAAGGGATAAGGTTTACACAGTTATATAAGGGAAAACTATAGGGACAGGTCGGAACCACCATTAATAAAGTAATCCTATTGACAATCTTTGTCTATCCTTCGAGGTACGTACACCGAAACGACATATAGAAGATTGTTTCTCGGACTTTAGGTTAGAAGGAAGAGGGTTTCGTAAGATCGCTTTACTTCTTGGGGCGGAAGCCACAGTAGTAGAACAACGTTACTAGGTAACTAGTTACAACTCCTCGAGGTACAAACACCGAGAAAGTACGTAAATAGGTACTTACTTGAGGGAATTAAAAATAGAAAATTAAGAAACTGGAACTAGGACATAGGAAGATCAGGAAATATATCAGGATGGTATTAGAATTAAGTGAATAACAGGCAGGTTATAATAAATTAATAATAGACAGGTTATACTAAGCAGGCAGGTAAGTCTCAGGGTCGAATACGAATGAATCGAATTGAATGAGAGAATTTTTTTTTTGTTAGTGTGCTCATGCTTATGGTTAGTATTTACTTATTTATAGCTTATATATATATATATATATATATATATATATATATATATATATATATATATATATATATATATATATATATATATATATATATATATATATATATATATCTTATTCGTAGATTGTTTAGTCCTTCTTCTCTTCAGCCCTGGTCAATCCATATTTGTTTGTGTTGCGATGTTTTGTGTTATTGTATAGTTTACAATCATGAGATGTGGTTATTTTTGGTGTAAAAAAAAAGAAAAAAGATTTATTTATTTAATATTTAATAATGCGTTAATTGGATTAAGTGTGTGTGGGTTGTTTAGTGGGGTGTAGCGTGCTTAGTGTGATTATTAGATTCGTCGTCCGGTTTCTTGCTAGGTCGTCATAGAATAGACGGGGTGATGCGGAGGGCATATGGGATGTTGTCTAGGGATTCTTATGTCTTCTCGGGGAGGTCGTCAAGGAGTTGTGTAAGGATCGCGGGGATGCTTAAATTTTAATTTAGGTTTTCTTCGTGGGAATTGGGGGAAAACGGTAGTGTCGCCGAAGATTCTTTTATGTACAAAGTTTTTTGGATTCTGTGTGTGATGGTTGGTATGTCTATGTGTTGTGTTGTGAGGTCGCTAGGGTACCTGAGAGGTAACCTGTGTATGCACCTGAGCATTCGGCGTTCACAGGAAGTAATAGAGGAAAGGTGGTTGGGGTTTATTTTCGTGTATATGGGTGCTCGGAAATCCATAACAGGGCGAGTATATGTTTTGTAAGTGTGTTGTAGTGTTTTGGGGTGGCAACCTCTGATTCTACCACGGAGTGAGCCCAGTAGATTTGCACGGTTTCTTATCTTGTTCAGTATTCTTTGGAAGCAAGATTTGGGGACTTATCTTCGGTGTAATTAGGATGTCGGAAGAGGATTGTTTGGGTTTTGGTGGGATTGACGGAGACTCTCCACCGGTTCGTCCAGTTGGAGAAGTTCCGAAGGGTTTTGGATATGAGGCGGGAGGCCGTTTCGCTGTTCCGATTAACCGTTCAGAAGGCGGCGTCATCCGCAAACTGCGCAACGACTACTCCGGGTTGTGTGACTTCGGGAATGTCGGATGCGAAGATAATATAGAGGTTCGGGGCTAAGGCAGAACCTTGCGGTACGCCTTCTGTAGGTTGGAAAGGATCTGAGAATGTTTTCCTACTTTGACCCGAACAGACTGATTGGTCAGGTACGAGAGTAGTAGTTTGGAGAAAGGGTCGGGAATGTTGAGGTTACGGATCTTTTGCAGGAGACCGGCGTACCAGACCCTGTCGAATGCTTGCTTAATGTCTAAAAACACATCCAGATTGTATTTCTTGTGATTGAATGCTCTGGTGGTCTCTGTAAGCAGCTTCAACAAGGGATCGTGACACGTTCGGTTGGGACGGAAGCCGAATTGGCTGTTGGAAAGGAGGTTGTTAAATTCGAGGTGGTCCCTGAGTCGCCTGGCTAGAATCTACTCAAAGCATTTCCCAAGGTAACTCAGGGGAGATTGGTCTATAAGAGGATGGTGAGGTTATGTCGGCGTGGGGTTTGGGTATCATGACGGTGGAGGCCGATTTCCAGTCTGTCGGGAAGTGGAATAGGATTAAACATTGGTTGTAGATGTTGGAGAGTAATCGGAGGGTTGGGTCGGGTAAATGACGGAGGATTTTTCGATTTAGGCCATCATGACCTGGGGCAGAGCTTTTGAAAAATGTGTGGACATGGTCGAGCGTGATGCGGCATAAAAAGGATTCTCGTTATCGAGTTTGATTTCAGGAAGGTTAAGGTTGCGGAATTCTTCAAGGCGACCCTCGAGGAGTGCTTTGAACCGGTTATCGAATTGGGGATCATCGGGGATTGGAAAATGGATTGGAAATGACCAAAGAAATCGGCCTTTCCTTGGTCGGAGGAGATTAGGTTGTCCCGTAGGTCGTTTAGGTGGGATTTAGGGTTGACTTTCCTTCTCGTCAGTATATCGAACGTTGCCAGAAGAGTTTACCATTTCTGAAATCTAGCTGGGAGGTGGCTTTGGTCCAGGAGTCTTCGGCATGTTTGTTGGCTTCTCGGCTGATTAAGGCGTTAAGGCGATTGTATTCGGTCTTGAGAGCCGAGTTCCTGGATCGCAAGAATTGGCGATAGATTCGTCTTTTCTCTTTGATCCAGTTCACAATCGGTTGTGGGAGCGGTTTGCGGGAAGTATCGATGTTTTTTAGTGGTATAGATATCGACCGCTTCCGTACTTACGGAAGTTAGGTCTCTAATTGCTCTCTCGAGATCTTGGGTCGTTTGAAGATTGAATGTAGGAAGGTTGTTGGAGATGTGTTCGGAGATCACATTCCAGTCTGCTTTTGAAAAATCTTTAATGACTGTGTATTGAGGAGGGGTAGGAAGAGCTGGACAAAATGAATATGGATATGGTATAATGGATATCCATGCTAGGATATCCATTGTGGAAGGAGTTAAGGATTGGGTTGGAGGATTACGACGACCTTCATCCGCGTACCGGATACGCAAATGTTGATTCTCCGTTGGAAGAAGGTTCGAGATAGCGAATCTAGGGTGCGGACAACCCTATCTCGCCGGTCGGCGAACATCTGGAAGAGGGGGTGGGTGAGGATTTGAAGGAAGTCTTTGATCGATAGGGATTCGGTGTCGGGAGAGGGTTTAAGGTGGGCTGTGTCTTCTGAGTCGGACTCTTCGGAAGGCAGGAATGAAGCCATCTTCGACGGTGAACTGGGAGGTTCCCGCCGCTTCCGGGACTTGAACGAAAAGGTAGGGTGAGCTTTCCCGCAGTTGTTACGCCTTGGATTAGTCGAGGATTTACAGGACGAGGATGTGTGGCTTTTGCCACAGTTGGGACAACGGATTTCACGGGAAGGATACTCATTAACAGTATGCCCCACCTGCGTACAAGTGATAAGGGATGTGGGGGTGTTGGTCGCCTTAGCGGTGATGCGAACAGCCTTCCTCACGTGTGGAACATCGATCGCACCGAGAGTCTCGGGTTCTAGGATGTCCGTATCTACGTGACGAATCGCGCAGGGAAAGGAGGGAGGTTTAGGGTTGGAGTTGGAGAGACGGGGACCGGATAGGTGGGATAGGGTTACAGTGGGATTACCGAAATGGTGTCGCAGCCTACGCTGCGTACCATCCGGCAAGGTAGAGGAGGTCTCTAAGAGACAGGCGTGATTGTGGTTAAACGTTAAGTTTAACCAGGGAAGGTTTAAGGGTTTACGGGACTTCGGGATATTATGGATGCAATACCTAGAGGATTGACAGCGGCTGGGATTAGGATTAGGGGAGGCAGGTGTATAAATCACGGCGGGTACAGGTGGCTGGTCGGATGTGGGAAAGAGGGCGGGTTTGTATGCTTGTGCGGGTTTGTGTGTGTGTGTGTGCGGGGTTGTGTGGTTTTGTGGAGGCAGTGGAACGTGTGGAAATATAGGAGTGTGTGGATGAGGTAGAAATAGATGAAGCGTTGGAATGGAATCGTGTACGTGGGGATGGTGGTGGCGAAGCGAGGGTGTGTGCTGTGTGTGTGATATGAGCTGTGTGTGTAGGTGGACGAGCGGCATCGGGGGTTGTAGATGAACCGTTACGGTAGCACGGTGGCGACCGTGCTTAGCGATCGCGGTTGTTGTTAGGTTTTGAAAATTTAAAAAGAAAAGGAATTGTTTTACAGAAAGGCCGGGTCTCCGCCGAGGTGCAGTCTCACACCCCGAGGAATAAAGACTTGGAAATCAGAGATCCAAATAGAAAAAGGAGGAAAACAAGTATTAAAATAAAACAATAAATTAAAATTAATTAAAATTTTTTTTTATTAAATGGGACCTATTGTCTTACCCGACGTCGATCCTGTAGTTGGCGGTGGCGGTGTCCTGGATGCTTCTTTATTTACGTTTTTCCTTCCTGCGTATTATCTGTATGCAAGCAGTGACAGATCTAACTCCTAAGCGGCGTAGATCACGATGCCTTAACGAAGAGCGTAAAAACGCTGTTCTTTTTTTGGAATTAAGAGCTTTGTAATAAAAAATTACAAAGGCTCTTACGCGAGTAGGGGCTTACGTTCGATATCGAGGTTGGGACTGACCTGGAATGAATGAAAAGGAGCATGGTTATTTATAGGGGATATACTAGGACAGAGAGGAGTGGGAAACTGACAGTACTTTTAAACAATACTACATTCAGTTGAGGAAGAAAATGAAAGAAGTTTTGATAGGAATTTCATTACACAGTGTTTGATGTATCAATTAGCTGTGACCGTCTAGCTTAATACCACTGACTAGAGCGGTACATTACCGTACATTACCTTCTTCCTTGCTCGCTGCTTCTAATTATTGTTGGTGTGGCCTCGTCTTCATGGATCCATACGCGGCCTTCTTGTCGAGATGGCATGTAGAAGAATGGTAAGTAAGTTTCATCACCTGTTACAATTTTCGAGAAAATTTTGTTGTCCACCATTCTTAAGCAATGTTAGAGTTTGGTGGCGAATTCGTACTCGTTTGCATTTTGAAAATATGTAAGATGTGGTACAAACCGACTTACGACTTTTTCCAGATGAAGCTGATCGTGTATTATTGTTTTCACATATAAGGATCCAATCCCCAGTTGAGCCCCTATTATGGCGTAACTAGTTCTGTTACCTGCTTCCATAATCTTCTACACAGCAGCAATGTTTTCCTCTATCACATCGGTAATGGGCGGCTTGCGCCTTTCTGGTCATCAACTGTAGTTTTTCCACGTTCAAATTCCTTGTACCATATGTAAATTGTTGCCAAGAAAGGGGCCTGATCGCCAAATGTTGATTTCAAACTTTCTTCGCAGACATACGCACTTCAACCTTTCTTAAAATCATTATGCGAAAATGTTCTCGGGTTAATTCCATTTTTTCACTACCCTTTCGAACCCTATAACTAACTTTTTCAAATGCTATTTGAGATAAATTAGCATATGAAGCGGCAAATTCCAAATACAGAGTTGCTCTCACTGAGGCTAGATTTTTTGTTTTCCATGGCCTGCCTAAGTTCTTCATTCTCAATAATAATGGCGCATACCTGGTACAACTGTAAGAAGATTTGAATAACTATTGCGTTGTTTTAGATGTAGTTATGATCAAAATATTGGCCACACTGACAAACTCAAGAAAATAAGGCCAATGCTAAATATCTTGTTACGCAATTTCCAAAATAGTTACTTCTCTTCCGAGGCAGGTTGTCGTTCCGCCAATATATTAAAGGAAAACGAGCCAGATTTGATATTAATGAATGAATTATGAATTATGTACGACGGATGGACTACTAACAAGAAACACACATACTACAGGAGGAATAGGCGTCATCATCCAACAGCAACTACGCAAGCAAAATTGAAAAAGGAGAACATAAATGGAGCAGAATGGGAAAAGTTTACGTATCAAAATGGAAGGACTAAAAGGAAGTCCTTTGTCTGACCATCATATGTTAATAGAAGTACTACTAGAATATGGAAAAGTAAAAGTAAAACCAGTAGAAATTGCATATTACAACGAAAATATGTCCGGTGTAGATATAAATGATCAGATTCGGTAGTGATGCAGCTTCTCGGTATTCCAGAAAATATCAATGATGGGAAGATTAAAACATGGACCAATGCAAGGAGGTAAAAAACGGAAGGCAAACAATCGAGGGGTACAAAATTTTGGCGCCACTATGCACTGCATTGAAGAATTGCTATAGGCTCCTTTTTAAGATGTAGGCTATGCACTAAGCAAGGCATAAGGAGGGAAACAAAATACAGGTGCAAAACTTGTCATCGCACCTCTGTGTGACACCATCCTTCGAAATATGCCATAGGAATTTGTGACTGGTAATTATTTGCATTCTGTATTAATCCTCGTTAGTTAATGTGTTAAATATGTTAATTACACATTCATATCTTAGTATTTAAGAAATACTCGTTAATCTGTTAAAATTGTGTTATTTTTCTTAAATAAAAACTTTTCCAGGATGTGTCTTGTTCCAGAACATACATTATTTCTATATGCCGGGACAGGACGTCAATTTTTTCGCATAAAATAATTGTTCTTTTCAAAGGAAACTAGCAGGTGCCCATAAAATTGATTTTAGATCACGGGTTTAAAACTTATAAATGTGTGATTATGCGAACCACCTTAAAACCCTTACTGTCCGCGAAAGTGTTAATGATATTGATGACTAGCGAAAAACAATTATAAAACCTCAAACATTTTGGTTTCTTGTCTTAACCCATTAATACCGAAGGGATCGTTAACGACACATTTACAGTCAAAACTGGTTTATACATGAAAATTCGCAAAATTCGCAAACTTGACTTTCTCATTCCTTACGAAGAAGTGGCGCGTGGTTGACATAAAGCACACCGGCTGTAATTTATTTACGTTTTTTTGTGTGTCACTATTTCACAAAGCTATTTACTTAAAGCAATGTCATCAGTTCAAAATTGGTAAGTACGTTGTATAAGAAAAGCGTGTATTTTCAATTATAAAGTAGATCTAAAAGACAATTCTGTCAGTACAGGTTATGTTTATTTCACTCGATTGTACATAGTTGCCACGTAGAGCGCACTAAAATTTACGGCCCCCTTGGGCTTGACAATGACTTATTTTTCAGGAAACGTCACCTACCGCAGCGGAGCTTTTGGAAGAAATCGAAAATATTGAAATAGTTGATCAAATACCGCACGAGATTGTTATTTTATCACCTGTCGACGGATGAGGAATGTCACTATCCAAATCGTTTGTGTCCCTCACACATAATGCTGATAATAATAACCTTTCTGCTTCGAATACATCAACCGACTTGCCGGAAGATAATAAACCTAGAGAAATGACAATACCCAAAAAAATAAAAACATGAGTCAAATCTTTCCATTCCAAAAGTATTGAACCTACTCAAGAACCAGTACTGAAGAAAAGAATAGCGATCACCGAATCTGTCCGATGGCAAGCTGGAGAACATTTACAAAAAACAGATACACAGCATTTCAAATGTGTGAGCCTGTAGACAATGTCTGGACATCGTCCTTCTTAGCAGTTTTTTGAACTATTTTTTAACTCCGAATATTGTTCAAAACTGAATGCTGTTTACCTGCATGCCGTAAAGAAAAACAAAGCAAATTTTGATCTAGAAGTGGATGAGATGTATACATACTTTTGAGTGGATACGCGCCATTACCTCGGAGATGAATATATCCGGAAACTGCTGATGATGTTCACAAAAATTTAGTGTCAAATTGTATGCGTAGAAATCGAGTTGAGAAGATATTCCGCTACTTCCATACTGCTAATAATGATAATTTTCCGCTTGATGACAAACTTCGATATCTTATTGATGATGTAAATGCTCACCTGTGGATAGTAAGATGTCTATAGATGAATCTATGATACGCTATTACAGCACATACGGATGCTACCAATTTATCCGTGGGAAACCCGTACGCTTCAGGTATAAAGCTTGGGTATCTGCTTTCAAGTTCGGATAATGTTTAAAATTTCAAATTTGCCAAGGAGAAGAGAAAAATATGGATAGAGTTGAAGGAATGGGCTTAGAATAGTCAGTGGTGTTTCATTTTGCTAATATTTTGAAAACCAACTTCCAGGATCAAAGTAGATCTTTGTTCTTCGATCATTTCTTCACTTCTGCAAAACTTATTAAAAAGTTGGGGCAAATCGGATTTGGGGCTACTGGCACTGTTCGTAAAAATAGAACTGATAGATGTAAAGCAATAGAAACTTCAATAATGCAAAAACTTAAAAGGGGAGTTATGTATAGCGCACTGGGTGCTAAAAATAATGTCGTTGGGGTTCGCTGGACAGATAATAGTGTGGTGACGTTATTATCCAATGATTTTGGAATTCACCCAGTTACGAAATGCAAACGATATTCTGTGAAAGAGAAGAGTAAAGTTGATATTCCTTGGCCTTCCATAATGATAAATATAATTCGTATATGGGCGGTGTAGATCAACTGGATAATCATGCTTCTAACTATCGTATCGGATTTCGAGGAAAAAATGGTATATACCCATAGTATTTTAGCTTTTTGATGTTTGTGCCGCCAATCCCTAGCTTTTGGCTCGAGAATATTGCTGTGTCGATGGCAACCTGTTATTCCGTTTGTGGTAATAAGACGACCAAATCATGCGATGCGTGTGATGTTCCACTGCACGACAAATATTTTGAAGTTTTTCATAATTAACAATTTGTTTTTATTTTTGTAAAAATGAACTTTCAATTATTTTGAAATAAATATAATTAGACACACAGTATCAGTTTCTACCAAAATAGAACTTCTGAAGCCCAAGGGGTTGTTACGACCCACATGTCAAATATCCTAAACTACAGACTAAATATTAAAAAAAAATTTTTTGCTCCTGTTATTCACTCGCTTAACACGTTCACTGTCCATATGAGTAGTCATAATAAATGTCTAGAAGTCCCTCACATAAAAAAGCGATGTACCGTATGTGGGACATGGGACTCTGAAGTTGATGAATTATATGCTTGGAGTCCAATGCGTCATATTTGGTTCGTTCTTTTTCGTCAGTTTACGGAAATAAACTGCCACATTCCTTCAGTTCAGTGGAGCTATTTGTGTAGCACGTGCTGTTTATTATTCGCAATCAAGAAATCGGGAATATAAGTGTCGGTAAACTTTGTTGTAACTTTGTATACTTGCATTATCATAATGTGGCAAAATAGAACACCATTGACTGACGCGGACTTACAATATGAACTTGACAATTTGAGTGACATAAATGAAGATAGCTATGATGGTATTATCGACCAGACTATGAATCTGAAGGTAAATGGGTTTGATCTGGTTTTTCATCAATATTTTTTTTTTTTTATGATTGTGGACCTGAACAGGCTAAATAAGGCCTATCGTGCTAAAGCACTCAGGAACACTTAGGAGGATGGATAGAGGGATAATGAATTTCCAATAGATGCCTATGAACAGCTACCTTAAATTTTCTCATATCATAAGTGAGAGGAAAGCAGGAACTAGGGAGATCATTCCAGAGTTCAGAAGCCGTGTAGAAAAATGTGGATTGCGCCCGTTTGGTACGACAAGTGGAGATTTGTACTGCATACTGATGATGTGAATGAGCGAACCGAGTGTTTCTCGCAAAGATAGCCGGAGATGGTATCAAAGAATGTAATTCACCAGCACAATAGCCGTTGTAATAACGATAATACAAAGAAAGAACTGAAACCATCCTTTTATGCTCAAGGGACTGTATGTGAGAAGTTAAGGACGGGTCATTTATAAGCCTAATCGTTCTCTTTTGGATACGATCAACGATATCGAGAGCGTATTGGGGAGCACTAACCCAAAGGTGAGAATTATATTCCAGATGAGGCCGAACTTGGGCCTTATACAGCAGACGGAGTTGTCGAGAGGAAAAGTACTGCTTAGATCTGTACAAAGAGCCTATTTTAGGAGCAGCTGTTTTGGTAGCTGACAGAAGATGGTCAACCCATGAGAGATTTGAAGATACAGTCATACCCAACAGAGTAATAGAGTCTGAAAACTTAAGAACTGAGCCATTCATACTTAGAACAGGAAATGATCGATCTTTTTTGGCGGACATAAGGCAACACTGAGTTTTGTTAGCATTAAATTTAACTAGATTATTGCTTCCCCATTCGAGAATACGTTGAATGTTTTTGTTGAATGAATTTGCCATTTCAGCTTTAATTTCTTGATTTGACATAGAAGGTGGATTATCACTATGAGTAGACTGAGATGAACTACAGTGAAGAGTGCTATCGTCAGCAAAGCAATGGATGGGGTTAGCTGTTGAAGAAATAAGGTCATTTACGTACATCAGAAAAAGTGTAGGCGCTATAACGGATCCCTGTGGTACGCCCGCGTTAATGCTAACTTCTTTTGAAAAAAATCCATCAACTACGACACGTATTCGTCTTTTATCAAGGAAACTAGAAACCCAGTTGAGCGTATCATTTAACCCAAACGAGGTGAGTTTGGCAAGTAAACACTTATGCCAAACTTGGTCAAATGCCTTTGAGATATCTAAAGCGACTACAGCTGTTTCACCGGACTGCTCTACTGTATTGTTCCAAACTTGGGTCACATATGAAAGAAGATCGCCTGTTGAACGACTTTGCCTAAACCCATATTGGTGGTCACTAAGGAGTTTGTTAGTTTCAAGGAACGTGAGCAGTTGCTGATTGATGGCTTTTCCCATGATTTTAGACAAAATGGAAGTGATGGCAATTGGTCTGTAATTTGAGGGATCGGTCTTATCACCTTTTTTGGGAATAGGTTGAACATTTGTTAACTTTCATGATGAAGGGAATTCCCCAGAAGATATAGAGATCGTATAGAGCTTAGATAGGACTGGTACTAGTTCGGGGGAACATTTCTTTAAGACAATAGCTGGGATACCGTCTGGGCCAGTCGCCTTATTGAGATCAAGCCTACTGATGATCGATTTCAAGAGCTTGTACCGAAAATGAATTGGTTTCATAACGTATGAAGAAGAGTTGACTAGGGGCACATCTTTTCCAGAATCATTGAGACACGAGTTTGATGCAAACAAATCCACAAAAACGTTGGCTTTGTCTACAGAATCAGCAACTACCGATCCGTCAATAGATGTCTGGGGAGGAAATGAAGATGTTCGAAAGTTTTTACTAATGGCTTTTGCAAAAGACCAAAATTTACGACCGCCTAAAGAAGATGTAGCTAGTTCATTGCATTTTCGTTGTTCGAACAACTTTTTAGTTTTAGTGATGACACTTTTGCAGATATTTCTAGCACCAACGTATTCTACATGACTGTCAACCGATTTATTAGATTTCCATTTAATGTAACATTTATTTTTTAAAGATATTGCATCAGAACAAGCCTTATTGAACCAGGGTTGGGAACGTGAATGACCTACACGGTACTGTTTTTTCGGAATGTATAACTCCATTCCCATAAGGATAATAATTTTTAAGTCTCTTACTGGAAAAAATCTCACGCTACTTCAGTATACAGAGTCAGTTGTGAAAGCTCTCCTAAATCTCAACGACTCTAAACAGAATGACTTAACAGCTCCACCAAAGAAGACTAAGATATCTACTCACAAATTACAAGAGATGAGACGTGATAATGGTGCACCTTTACGAAAAAGGTGCCATGGATGTTATTTGATGCTAAAGTCACAAGGTTTTAATGCAAAAGATGCAGCTAATAAAACAAAAAAAACCTCAACATATTGCTCAGAATGTTCCCAAGCATACTGCCTATCCTGTTATAATAAGTCTCACTAGTATGTAATATTGCATTTTTATGTTTATAAAGTGAATAATAAAAGATATTCGAAAACAGGAATTCTTTTACTGTAGTTATATACCGTATGAAATAATGTAGTAACCAGTGACTTATTGTTCAAGTCCATGCCCCGAATATGGGTCAATATTATACGTTGCATACGTACCTTGTTATATCACCAAGTCCACTGCATTTAACCTGCCAATTCGTCAACAGTCCATCTTAAAATTTCATGTGAAATTGAACCTAAACGTGACCCAAATAAGGGACACAGGACTCACAGAAGTCATAAGGCATGACCCATATATGGGTCATTGGACAGCGAACGTGTTAAATTGTTATACAGGAAATTTAATTTTTTTGACCAAAATAGTTCTGGGCCGTAATGGGTTAATATATTAATTTTTGTAATTCTGATTGTAGTGTTATACCTAGCAAATATAACAGTAATGTTTCAAAAATAAATATCCAGAATTTTGGATCAAACTTTGCACACGTACTAGACAATAATTAAAAAAAACCATTAAATGTTTCGTTTATGAAGCTCTGATATAACGCGAGACAAAACTATATCGATTCAAAATTAATTTCGTTTAATTATTTTTTTTTTGGAAAAAAGACATTCTCGTCCATGAAATCAGTATCGGTAAGAGATACTGGAAATTTGCTCTGATTAGCACAATTCGTAATATGCAAAATTGTTGTTGCATAAATAAATAAATATGATCCATTAATTTCGTAAGATCACTTTGAAACATAAAAGTTCTGTTTTCCTTGTGCCTCTTATGAAATATATCTTTTTCACATGTTTACACAAAGGACTTTCCCATATCGTGCATAATATCCACTTCCTTACAATAATATATCCATACCATGTATGTAAACTCGCTAAGGAAACAATAAAGACCGCAAAATTGCATTTAAACAATCCTTGAAGTAATTTTTATTTAAATAATAATATTTTTTATTATTATTAAATCTAACAGCAGAGAAAGCAATTCCTATTTGATACACCGGAATGAAAATTTAGTAAAAAAATTATTACATATTTTATTTATTATAATTACATTCACATTAGACATAGTTAACCACTTTAGTTTATATAACATTCAAATGAATAAGCGTTATTAATATGCTGAAAGACGCTGTTTCAGCAATTGTAATTATTTACAGATATTAAAATCCCTACTATTTATCATCATGTAAGTTCGAAAAAGTCCCCTCTCTTTTAAACATCCCGTATAAAACTAAATCTCCCGCTTTCTCCCATAACCAATTGCTATTATTTATAGGAAGTGATACCTTAATTATCATTTTTTTGTGTACTATACGAGACTACAAAATGATGCAAAATTTATTTTTATTTATTGTGATATGTTTAGTTAGTATAACGTTTGGGGATGAAGAATATAAGACACGTAAGTAATGTTTTATTTTTAATTTTTGCTGTTGTAGTATTTTTAAAAATATTTCAAATTATAAATTAAATAATTTTTTAGAGACTTCGGTTGAAAATTTCTTATTGTGTAATTTGGAAGGTACGCAATTAATTAATTAAATTAAATTATGATAATTTTATGCGTATATTTAAACGAAATTTGATTGACATTAATGCATTTTTTGACAGAGGGTCAATACTGAATGACATCCGCATTGACCTACCTAAAATTTACACAATTTATTAACAATACAAATAAGTGCCAGTTTGATTATATAAGTGACCCGGTTAAATTACATCATTTCCGCGGATTTGCATCTTTACCGGGTCTCTCCCTTCCGACTAATACGTTCCACTTTTGCATTTTACCGTCTGTTAATATTATGTGATCTTACCTTGTTTAGAGAAAGCAAGAGATATTACTACAACCTTCATACTTTCACTATCATTGCCGTCTGATATTATTTCATAATATTCATAATCATATTACACGTCCCTCTTTGCAACTATTTTAATGAAACATTAATATTTAAAAAAATGTAATCTAAATTTTTTTTGTTTATTTTGAAAAAAGAAAGTGTTACTATTAGTTAACTTAATTATTTGTTTTTGTTAAATTGGGGCGCTGTAAAAATATTATTAATAACGAATTTTCTACTACTAGTAGTAAAAGTAACATACGTGTGCCACATTTAAAAATAGAAAAATAATTTGTTACATATTTTACAGGTATTATTTTAAATTTTATTTTTTAAAAATTATCGAAATTACTAAATGGTGACAAGTGCAAAAACACTATAGTTTTGTAAACAATTTTAAGAAATCTGTTACAATATTTCATATTACGTTAATTACAATTTCTTTTATTGTTATTATTATTATTTTATACAATTACGTAGTAAGCAGGAGCAAGAATCCTCGGGGGCTGACATTCTCTAAAATAATTAATTACGTACTTTTTCTTTGTTTTGCATGTTCTATTACTTTATTTATTAATCATATAGTAGGTCATAGTAATGATAGTTTTCCAAATTCTATTAGAGCCATTTATAATAATAATTGAGTTGACTGATGAATTGAATTATTCAAAAAACTAGGTTTTATTTTAACATCTATATGTGCAAACTTAGACGTAAAATATTATTTTCTGAGTTAAATAGAGCAAAGGGTCTTCTTAATAAGGGCGTTTCATTTCAAAATCGCTGGTTTCACTCAAAATATTAACAAAAATGTGCCAATTCTGCATATTTTTACATATTCGGATAAATATAACAAACGCGTAAAATGCGTAATAAATTAAAAAAATTTCAGACAATTTTTATTATCTTTTCTACGTTCATTCAAAAAACGAACAATTTTAGTGTAAAAAAGTTATCGATTAGTTCACCAACGCAAAATTTTATTGCTCTTTATACATGCGTACTAATGTGATTTAAAAAGATAAAACTCCAAATGGCAAAATGACAGTAAAGTATGGATTGACAAGAGAACCAAACTTCATTTGTACAGAAGCTAAAAGCTTTAGGTTATTATACCTTTGATTTCATGTTTTGAAGTAATACTGTTTAAATAGGTGAAACGTTATTAGGCCATTGTACAACTATTAACCTATTATCGGTAAATTTCAAACACAGTTTTCAATTCATTTAAAATTTTTATACAAAAATACGTGTTGTGACGATTAGTGTACGAAGGTTGTTTCTTGCGCACTCTATCCCTATATTGTAGTTTTTTTTTACCAGAAATCGGATACGGATAACAAACATGTTTCTAAGGTACTCATTACAAGTTATTCTGGATTGTCAGTTTAAATAAATGAACAAGAAGTACAGGTGTAAAAATAGTTTTATACCCTTAAATGAGAAATATTATTCAAAATATGAGTGATAGTAAGAAAGAAAACTTTTTTTGATACTCCACTAGAAATCACTTAGTAAAACCACGCAAGAACAAGTACCGTCTAAGTTAGACCGAAATATTAACAACAATCCACACCAGCAAATCAATCAATACCAACAACCGAAAATGCCCAAAATACACAAGGTACATACACAATCCGCAAACAACAACATACCCACACTACCCATAAGCACACAAATACACCCCAAAACACAAATAACACACAAGCAATACATAGACATAGACAAAGAAGCAAACGTTGTTAAATGGAAGAATATGCACCCGGTAAGCAGAGCATCATATAACCAGTCAACAAGTCACTCACAAAACATGCAACACGCGTAAACACACTTGAAGACCTACATTTACTAATGTATCCCGCGGCCACAACGGTACTAACACTCAACAAACAAGATATATCAGTACGACAAGCATATAACAAAAGTGTAAATAAACCAAAGTAGCAAGAGAGATTAGAAAGCAAAATAGAAGAACTAAGAATCTCTTCTTAGGGGGAAGAATGACACAATACAAGAACGGAAATCACACCAAACCACTAATCAAACACATAAAACACTTGCTCAAACACAAAAAAGAAACGTCAGAAGAAACACCAAATACGCTTAAACAAAGTAGCAGTTTACGCTACAAATCCCCGCAGATACAAAGAGTCGTACGAGAGAAGACAACAAAATAACCAGTTTGTAAGGAACGAAAAATGTTTCTATCGACAACTTGAAAAATCATAACGAACGGAAGAAACGCCACCTAGTGCCGATGAAGTACAAAAATACTGGGAAAACATTTGGTCACAAACAAAACAACATAACGATACAGCAACTTGGATAGACAGAGAACAAAAGAGACACACGAACATACCTCAACAAACAGAAAGCAATATCACAATAGACACAATGGTAGAAGCGGATCACATCAGTACACCAACAACTCGTACACCAACTCAACCAATGTATCCAACAACCGGACAAATTACCAGACACAAGGTATAACATACATCACACCTAAACATGAAAACACAAAGGGTCCAGCACACTACAGACCAATAACATGTCTACCTACACTTTACAAGATTTATATCATCACTTATTACACACAAAATAGACAAACACATAACAAATTATATAAGTTTTTATTATGAACGAATAAGTTCAAGGTAAATATGTTTTACATCAGTTCTACATACATAAAGACAAAATTTGCATCGATTGGGGCTTGAACCTTGGTGGCGCAGTTGGTAGCTACTCTAGCAAAGTACAGGTCGTAGGTTCGAATCCTACTCGAGGTAAACTTTTATTTATGTATCTAATAAAATTAATAATTTTAAACACATAACAATTCACGACATTCTGACAAAACAACAGAAGGGATGCAAAATAAATGATCAAGCCATAATAAAATGACAAGCCAGAATAGACAGCGCAGTTATGATCAGTACTGTTTCTAGGTGTGTCGCTGTGCAGTAACAGCGGATAACATTAATATTCAATTCCGTTGTCCATGTTATACGCTGTCGGGACTTAGCAGCTTTAGTGGTTGCCGGTTGATCAGGCAAAATACGTTCGTTCGGTCCATTAATCATGAGCGTGTCGTATGCAAGAACATCATCACTGCGAAGTTACTTCTTATAACTGGAGCATAAAAGCACGTCTTTCGGGACAGCTAACCCCTAGGGCGGGATGCGTGCGGCTGCCACATCTAGCAAGGAAGTCCATGAGGGCGCTACTCCTCAATGGTGCAAGCATAACCCCCTCGGGACTCGGGTATGCCGGGGACGCCAATCCGCGTGGTGGTCATTTTCGGTGAACTTACCCCCTGGAATTTTTATTGTTATCATTATTATTATTTTATACAATTACGAAGTAAGCAGGAGCAAGAACCTTGGGTCCTGACATTCTTTAAAATAATTCCTTAGGTAATTTTTTTTTGTTTTAATTGATTTATTACTTTTTGTTATTAATCATATAGTACAATATAGTGATCATAGTTTTCGTAGTTGTATTAGAGCCATTTATAATAATTGAATTGATTGATTAAATGAGTGATTCAAAAAACAATACATCGTTAGTTTTTATTTCCAAAACAAGCATTTTGACACGGATTAAAGGTTAAAGATTTTCTAGATTGTAACATCTATATTTGGAAAGTGAGACGTAAAGTACTATTTTCTGAATTAAGTACAGCAAATGGTCTTCTTAATAATGGCGTTTTACTTCAAACTCACCGGTTTCACTCAAAATGGCAAAAAAATAATGTACCAATTCTACATATTTCAAAATTCCATCAAATGCGTAAAAAAATAAAAAAATTTCAACAGATAATTTTTATTATTTTTTCTACGTTCATTCGAAACGTTATCGTTTAGTGCAATAGTGCAATGATTGCGCTTTACACATGAGTTCTAACATGATTTAAAAATATACAACTGCAAATGTAAATATGTCGGTAAAACATTAATTGGCAAGTGAACTAAATTTTGTTTGTACAGATTCGAAATATTTTAGGTTATTGTGATTTTGATTACATGTTATGAAGTAATATTGTTTAAATTGGTGAAACGTTATTAGGGGCAATTGTATGATTATTAAAACCATTATCGCTAACTTTCAAACAAACACATTTTTCAATACATTCAAAAGTTTTATCAAAAACACGTTTTGTTACGATTGACTGTACGAAGGTTGTTTCTTGCGCACTCTATCGCTATATACTTCGGTAGCTAGCTCCTTAGGTCGAATGTAAAACGTAATGCTCCAAATACAACAAAGTATAGGTATCACTTCACAGCTTTCTAAAAATAAATACACTTCTAAGCTCACAAAGAAATCTTGTTACTTTAAAAATCGAAATGCAAAATTTTTTTAATGAACCTAGAAAAAATACTGTATGCATCTCATGTCAAATGTTTTTTGTTATTATTTTAATGAAATATTAATATTTAAAAAAATGTAACCTCACTTTTTTTTATTATTTTGAAAAAAGAAAGTTTTACTTTTATTAGTTTATTTAACTATATGTTTTTGTTAAATTGGGTTGTCGTAAAAAGAACGAACTGTCTATGTATATTTTTTGTGCATTTTTTATTAAACAATTTAAAGTTGCACTAGTAAAAGTAAAACACGTGTGCCACATTTAGAGATAGAAAAATAATTTGTTACATATTTTACGAATAGTATTATATATTTTATTTTTTTAAAACTATCGAAATTACTAAATGGTGACAAGGGCAAAACCACTCTAGTTTGCAAACCATGCTAAGAAATGTGTTATAATAAAAGGTGGTTGTACTTTCACTTGCTTATTTCATATTACGTTTATTACAATTATATTTATTATTATTATTCTTTATAGAATTACGGAGTAAGCAGGATCAACAATGCTCGGGGCCTGAGATTCTTTAAAATAATTCATTAGGTAATTTTTTTGTTATACATGTTTTATTACTTTTTTATTAATCATATAGTAGGTCATAGTGATAGTTTTTGTAATTACGTTTGATTAATTGAATGGGTTAAAAATGTCAGTAAAATATGAATTGACACTAGAATTAACTTCATGTGTACAGCTAAATATTTAGAGTTATTACGCTTCTGATCTCATGCTTTAAAATAATATTGTTTAAATAGGTGAAACATTATTGGCCATCATAATCATTATAGTTAAATTTCACCTTTTTCATTTCATTCAATTAAGGTTTTTATTAAAAAACGAGTGAGTATACCAAGGTTGTTTAATGCGTACTTTATCTCTATATTGTAGTATTGTTTACCGGAAATCGAATATGGATAAGCAACATGTTTCTTAACTGTTCATTACGAGTTATTTATTCTAAATTGTCAGCTTAAATAAATGAAAAAGAAGTGCAAGGGTAAAATAGTGTTATAGCTTAAAATGAGAAATATTGAAAATATGAATGACAGTAACAAGACTTTTTCTGACATCCACAAGAAATCAGGCAACTGATGCATTTTAGCAGATAACGCTAACACTCATAATTAAATATTAGATATTACATTATTATAAAATATTTTTTAGTTGCCTACACTTACACACCACTCAACGTGTGGTCTAACTCGGTCTAAGGGCTTATTGGACAAACACACGTAGCGTGCAATAAACACCCATATTATGTACTTGTTACGTAAATAACTATTTTCTACTTTCATTCAAAAAACCAACACCTTTTGCATAACTAATGTAAAAAGTTATCGTTTAGTTTTAGTTTAGTAAAAATGTTATTCCACGCTACGGGTGCGACTAACCTGGTTTGCAAAATGCGGCTGCAAATGCACAACCGTTAGTAAATTATGGATTGACAGAAGAACTAAACTTAATTTTGATAGATGCTAAATATTTTAGGTTATTACATTTTTTATTTGCTTTTTATAAGTGATACTGTTTAATTTAATTAATAATAATAATAATAATAATAATAATAATAATAATAATAATAATAATAATAATAATAAACTATAACAGTTAAATTTCAATCACTAAAATTTTTCATTTCATTTAAGATTTTTACAAAAAAAAACTACCTTTTATTATGATCGAGTGAGTGTGACTCACGCGCACCCTATCCTCATATTATAGTTTTTTTTCTATTTGTATGAACGTACAAACAAAAGTGTTCATTGCAATCTGCCTAAAAAAACCTCGTTGGACAAAAGAACGTTGCGTGTAATAAACACTCACTTTTTGCACTTGTTACATAATTAACTACTGTTTTAATTTACATGTAAAACTGCACCAAAATACATGTATCTCGGCCGATGTACTCATATCAAGATAATATTTATCGCTTAAATTTTTGGTTGTGTTTCACAAAACAAATATGACTTGGATTTCTTTTTAACTACTTTATTATCTTAAAGAGCAATACAGGAAATTATATGCATCATGCCTACAACATTATTTCTTATTATAACTTAGTAAATAATAGAACGGTATGCTCTAGTATTAATTAAGCAAGCCTTAGAAACAAGCATAATTACATATTAACAATGCACATATTTTTGCAAAGTTTTAGCATACAAATTTCAAAACATATTTTTGTATATTTAAAAATGTACGTATTTGGATATATACTTCTATAATTCGAATACATAAAAATATTTAAAAATTGAAATTCTGTGCAATCTTCGGCAAAACCGGAAACCTACCATCTTGGGTTTTAATGCCAAAAATCTAATTTTGTGGCTAAAGTATTTGTCCCAGATTTCTTCAAGAACTGTCACGTATAATAAGTGGGTTGCCGGCTGAACTCACGCAGATGGTCGGGATTCATAGTAAGTCCAGAATCTGAAAAATGGCTTCAAAACTCACAATTACACGTAAATAAAGATCCCACTTGCTAGTGAATGTCATAAGGCGCCGCTGCGATCTTAATTTATCCATAAGACTTCATAGTCTAGATACTAAAAATCTAGGATGATCGCAAAAAATAAGAACACACCTTACTAATTAAAATTATACTCTTTTTGGTACTTAAAAATTATGTAAAGCTCACTTTAAATACATACGCTTCCTGATTCTAATTTGAATTAAAATCAATCGTTAAATTTAGCTTAACAATTTTTATTAAAGCTTAAATAATGAAAAGCTATAGTCAAACAGATTTACAAAACGCAGGGTTACAACTAGTAGCAACGTTATCAAACTTTTTTTGTAATAAAATATTTGAACAAACATAATCACTTTACGTTTACTTTAAATAAAATCATAAGACGTCCCAGTTGCAGATACGCAACCGATTACATAATGTATTAGAATGACCAACGTAATAAGCATTAACCACTTAAAAAATCAACATAAATAATTATCATTTCAATTTCGCAGAATAGACTGCAGGCATTTAAACCTGGAATAATCAGACTTTAAAAATTTCGCCACATATGGCGTCTAATTAATAATAATGGTAATCAGTTGAATCTAACAAATTTCCTTCCGACTCCTGGAATAATCATTATTTTTTACTTTAGATACAACTTGAATAATCTTTACAGTTTCAAATACACCAAATTGACTTATGAAGCTTAAGTTGCATAATTTGTAAAACTAATTACTTACCTGTAAAAAAATCATTAATCAGATTTTGAAATGGAAGTTCGACCAAAATAATTTTGTTTCCAGCTGAGATCGTTATCCAACTAAAAATAAGTATGCTTTATACTGTTGGGTTTGTTAACCGAAACCCTTGTGTATAAAACTGCATACTTCAATAAGAATAAAAAAAAACTGTTGAAATAAATTTGAAAGGGTTAACCACGTTGAAGGCTTTCTTTCAGAATGAGATTACTAAAGGTCGTCAATATCAATGCTAAGTGATTGCTAAATACATATATTTTACAACAAAAATCAAGTTTTTGTGAGGTTTATACTTTTTTACAAATGTTATGTCTTAGCTAACCATCTCAGAAATCTTAAAATTAGACGCAATTAAATACTCGTAGATAATTAAATGCAAATTGCTTCGTTATAAATGTACTTTAGTAAGCACAAAATGTTATTTTTTATTTTGAAAAACGTAAGTTTTACTTTTATTAGTTTATTTAATTATTTGTTTTTGTTAAACTAGGGCGTTGTAAAAAATTATTAAGAACCAATTTTCTATCTATATTTTTTTGTACATTTTTTTGTTTCAAAATGTAAAATTATATTTTACATATCTTACAAATATTATTTTAAATTTTATTTTTTGAAAACTATCAAAATTACTAAATGGCGACAAGAGCAAAATCACAATAGTTTTGTAAACAATTCTAAGAATTGTGTTATAATAACAGGTGGCTCTCACTTGCTTACTTTATATTACGTTAATTACAATTATTTTTATTATTATTATTTTATACGATTACAGAGTAATCAGGAGCAAAAATCCTCGAGGCCTGACATTTTTCAAAATAATTCATTAGGTAATTTCTTGTTTTACATGATTTATTACTTTTTTTATTAATCATATAGTAGAACATAGTGATGATAGCTTTCGTAATTCTATTAGAGCCATTAATAATAATTGAGTTGATTGATTAAATGAGTGATTAAAAAAATAATACATTTTTAGTTTTCATTTCCAAAACAAACATTTTGACAAGGATTAAAGGTTAAAGATTTTCTAAATTGCAGCATCTATATATTTGGAAAGTGAGAAGTAAAGTACTATTTTCTGAACTAAATATAGCAAAGGGTCTTATTAATAAGGTCATTTTACCTCAAAACCGCTGGTTTCACTCAAAGTGGCAAAAAATTAATGTAGCAATTTTCTATATTTTTACATATTCGAATAAAAATCAAAATTCTGTCAAATGCGTAAAAAAATTTGCAAAATTTGTAAAAAAGGAACAAAATTTATTGCACTTTACACCTGAGTACTATCGTGATTTAAAAAGGGACAACTGAAAATGTAAAAATGCCAGTAAAATATTGACTGACAAGACAAGACAGATTCTAAAGATTTTAGATTATTATCCTTTTGATTTCTTGTTATGAAGTAATATTGTTTAAATTGGTGAAATGTTATTAGGGGCGATTGTATGGTTATTAAAACCATTATGGTTAACTTTCAAGCATTTACACTTTTCTTACTATAGGCTTTGTTATGAATAAGTTCAAAAGTAAATATGTAATTAACAATTATTAGTAATTTTATTAAATACCTAAATCAAAAGTTTACCTCCAGTAAAGTACAGGTCGTAGGTTCAAATCCTACTCGAGGTAAACTTTTTATTTCTGTATTTAATAAAATTAATAATAATTTTTAATCACATTTTTCAATTCATTTAAAAGTTTTATAAAAAATACGTTTTGTTACGATTGAGTATACGAAGGTTGCTTCTTGTACACCCTATCGATATATTACAGTTTATTGTTACCGGAAATCGAATACAATACGTCGGCTATGAGTAAAAATAGAGGAATACTGCACCATTTGTTTTGTCAAACGAACGATGGCTTGTTCTACTTCGTTTTTTAGTCGTAGACAACATTCGCAGAAAAATACGAATTTTTCAGTTGTTTAGAAAGATAGATAGCAAGTATTAACATTTGCGAAAAGCTTTAAAACAGGAGCATTCAATGGGCTGATAATATGTAACCGGTTCAATTTCAGTTATGTTAAATGGTAAGTCAATTCGTGTAATATTTTTGGATGTGCCCTGTCTTAAATCGAATAAAAGTAGGCTATCAAAAGGTGATGAACTGAAACAAAACAGAGAAAATACCTACCTTTTGCAGCCTCCTGCTATCCTATTAGGTTGAATGTGAAACATAATGCTCCAAAAACATCAAAGCATAGCTCTGGATTCACGGCTTAACCAGAAATACACTTCTAAACACACAAACAAATTTTGTTACTTTAAAAATTGAAATGCAAAATTCTAATTACGATTTAATGTATCTTACTTTGTTTTAGTGAACGTAGAAAAAATATTGCATGCATCATGACTATTATTTTTTGTTATTATCTTAATGAAATATTAATATTTAAAAAAATTTAACCTCATTTTTTTTATTATTTTGAAAAAAGAAAATTTTACTTTTATTAGTTTATATAATTTTTTGTATTTCTTAAATTGGGGCGTGTAAAAAAAATTATTAAGAACGAATATTCTGTCTGTATTTTACCAATAATCTTATATATTTTATTTTTTAAAAACTATCGAAATTACTAAATAGTGACAAGAACAAAAACACCATAGTTTCGTAAACAATTCTAAAAAATATGTTAAAATAAAAGTTGGGTGTACGCACTTGCTTACTAGTAGTAGCGAAACACCATCCGCCATCTTGGATTTTCGTGACCTGGGACACCTTCTGCCATTTTTTATATGCCCACTTGCGGATCGTATTTTGGTCTATTTTGTAAAGCTAATAAACAGTTGGATTATTTCTGATATTAAAGAATTTAAGATAAAGGTAACACATACAATTGATTTTAAATACGCTGTTAAATTCTATGTAATGATAATAAAACCATTAATGGGTATTGCGTAATCAGTTAATTAACTTGTTGTTATACAAAAGTGAATAAACACTGTACATATTTAGGTACATGTATATATCGGGGCTTTTAGTTATCACAAACTGGATTAGTTAGAGAGATGCAATGCAATTACGAAGCTGTATAATTAAATTAAATTACTAACTCAGAATAAAATGTCTATCAAACTCCTCGTGTAAACCGTCAACAGCCAAAACCAAATATATATTTGGCAAACAGGTTATTTAATATTGTGATGTATGCTGTGAATTGCCTGTGTCTTCTTCCTTAAGCTAGCTTTCACGTTTATATTAATTTACATACATAAAAGTTCTGTCTCATCAAAAATACCTGTCAAAAAAAAAAACGGGTTTGGATTTTATAATCAGGTTAAGCATGCATGCTGACCGCTTATTAGAGTACTACCGATAATGGGGTTGTCATACCATCACATAAGCCTATTTTACATACAAGCTCTGCCTTAGCAGAAATACCCCGTCAAAAAGGAACTTAAATTTATAAACAGGCCCCTAGGGAAGATATTAGAGCACGGTTACAGAAACAAGTAGCGTACACTACACATAAACCTGTAGTGAGAAATTTACTCGAAATAGGTACATTGTGGTAACATTTTTTTTTGAGCTATGACAGGCGGGGTCTTTGCGGCATGAGAAATCTAAGTAAATATGATGACGGGTATAATTATATACTGACGGTTATTGACCTATTGAGCAAGATGGCGTGGATACGAGCTCTAAAGCTGAAAAACTACATGTTCTATAATCGACGTATTTTCGGTTATTTTTGAAAGATGCGAAGATACCTCAAAGTATACAGACGGATAAGGGCAAGGACCGAAAGTGTTCAGCAATTCTTTAACAAACATCAAATCTAATCATATAGGCAAAATTTAGCGATGCGATGCTTTTATATGGGTAAGAATCACACTAACGGGGTTACAGTTAAGGCGAATATCAATTACCTTTACACATTATTTCTCTCAAGGCTTCATTTGCGGTAATACCTAGGCTGCATCATTTAGGTAACTGACCCAGGAAGACATTATCCAATGATTTTCGCTGTATGCTCACAGGTATAGTTAGCACAGAGTATTTTGCTGCAGTTGTTTCTAAGTCTTTAGCGCGCGCAATTAGATTGGTGGGATTGATTCGCATACATCTCACCAGTAAACTAGAGTCCATAATCTGCGTCTTGTAATTTGAACCGTGCGCCGCCATTAGACTAAAGGTATCTCTTGATCGTACAACTTTAACCTTTAACTCAACACCACTTATGAGAAACTTTTTGCTGATTAAATAAAGCCTAGTTCACGTGACCAATCATCTCAATCTGTTTGCTGGTCGCTGCAAGTACTTGACGTTTCGAGAAACCGTTATTTCCATGTCTCATATAGGTAAAATTTCGTGACGCGAGGCTTTCGGAGAATACTGTTTCGGCGATCCCCACATCAACCCTCCCCGAACATAACCGAGATTGTAAGACAGGTGTAGCGCGTCGCAACTTGTTCTCGGATCTTCGCCCCTTGTGATCGCAACTTGTTCGTTGGCCTTCGTGTATTGTGGCACCCTTGGTGGAGAATTTGAATTTGTATTATAATAAGGGGCCTAATGCTAACTTGTAAGACAGGTGTAGGGTTGCGCAACTTGCTCTCGGGGCCTTGTCCCATGTCGAGGCCCCATTGGAGGAAAATTTTAATTTGTATTTGTATTTAAGTCTCTGCAGGTTATGGCTGGAAATATGAATTTGTATTATAATAAGGGTATAATGCTAACTTGTAAGACAGATGTAGGGCTTAGCAACTTACTTTCAAGCCCTCGCCCCTAGACCAAAAATTTGAATTTGTTTGTAGCGTCACCTATGAGGGGAAATTTGAACTTGTATTATAATACTAAGGAGGCCATGGTTCCTTGGCTGATTACCTATTGCGAGAAATTTGAACTTGTATTCTAATAAGGGGCCTATTGCTAACTTATAAGACAAACATAGGAACCTGTGTTAGGGCCTGCGCCCTCCTGTCAGGGCCCCTTGTTGGGATATTTGAATTTGTGTCGTCATCTAGTTGTGTAGGGACTAATGAATATTTTCTGTAATAAAGGTGGCACCATCTAGCGTTATATTTCTAAGACCAATCAGGGTTTTGTTTGTGGCACCATCTAGTGGTGTAAAGACTAATGGATGTTTTCTGTAATAGAGGTTGATCGTATCCGTCTCTCCCTCGTCTCTTTCTCAAACATACAAATCAATTAATCAAATCAAATTACACAAATCAATTAAGCAGATCAATCCCAAACAAATCACGTTCGATCAAATTAAACAAAATCAGATCAATCTCCATCAATCAATCAATCAACCAAATCAATCTCAATCAATCAAATCATAACTTACAGTCGCGAAAACTGACTTACAGCTCAAAAATACTGCTTGGACTAACTTACTCTTTGCTAAAACCAACCAACCACAATTCAAAAATACCAAACTGATTTAACTCATCATACAAAATCAGTTCACAACTCAAAGAATAGCAGTATGATTGAACTCACAGAGTGCAAACAAATCCAATCCCACTCTTATTGAAGTTACCCATCTAACCGCCCTTTCGCATTAACTGCAGCATTGTTAGTGCAGGTTCAAATACCGCTAGGAAAAACAAGCTTATTAACAATAATTGAAGGAAAGCTTAGCGTTTGTAAATATATTATTATGAACAACAATACATCATTTGTTTAACCACATCCTTTATCGGGCTTCTTCTTCTTCTTGAACCGTGACTCGTCGCTATCATCATCATGGTTTTGAGACTCGTCCTTCTCCTTTACCTCATCGCTCTTCTTCCTCTTCTGTGAATCATCACCCTCACCATGGATGTGAGATACATTCAGTTCATCCACGCCATCGTTTCCGTCAACATCTTGAACGGTTATGTTGTAATAGTTTATTAACAAGTCAGTAAAATCTCTAATGTCCGCTGATGTTGACACATAAACAGGAGAATACATCATAATAATGCGCACTCGATGCCGGTTACACTTTAAAGAGCGAAACGCACGAGAAACGAGAATGCTGCTGGCCTTGGGTCTTGTGCGCCTCCGCACTCGTCAATGTTCGGGTAGAATCGGTTATCTTCGGGGAAGTTTGGGTTAGGGGTCGCCGAAATAGCCTTCGCAGCCACCTTAGGAAAAAATACCGCAGCCAAAAAACATGCCCCTAGAGAAGATATTAGAGCGTGGTTAGGTCAACACTTGCGGCGCTTTCTCGTTTCTCGCGGGTTTCGCTCTTTAAAGTGTAACCGTCATCGAGTGAGCATTATTATAATGTATTTTCCTGTTTATGAGCCAACATCAGCAGACATTATTGATTTTACTGAATTGTTAATAAACTATTACAACATAACCGTTCAAGATGATGATGGAAACGATGACGTGGATGAGCTGAATGTATCTCACATCCAAGGTGATGGTGATGATTCACATAAGAGGAAGAAGAGCGATGAGGTAGAGGAGGACGAGTCTCAAAACCATGATAGTGGCGAATCATGGTTCAAGAAGAAGAAAAAGACCGATGAAGGACGTGATTAAATAAATAATGTATTGTTGTTTATAATAATATATTTTTAAACGCTAAGCTTTACTTCAATTATTGTTAATAAAATTATATAAAATTGTTTTTCCTAACCTGCACAAACAATGCTCCAGTTAATGCGAAAGGGCGGTTAGATGGGTAACTACAATAAGTGTGAGATTGGCTTTCTTTTGCACTCTGAGTTCAATCATACTGCTATTTTTTGAATTGAGAACTGATTTTGTATGATTAAGCTAAATCAGTTTGGTATTTTTGAATTGTGGTTGGTTGGTTTTAGCAAAGTATAAGTAAGTCCAAGAAGTATTTTTGAGCTGTAGCTAGTTTTCCGACTGTAAGTTATGATTTCATTGATTGAGATTGATTGATCTGATTGTTTGACTTGATCGAACGTGATTTATTTGGGTTTGATCTGCTTAATTGATTTGATTAATTGATTTGTATGTTTGAGAAAGAGACGATAGAGACGAGGGAGAGACGGACACACTCAACTTCTATTACAGCCAACATCCATTAGTCTTTACACCACTAGATGGCACCACAAACAACCATAATTAGTCCTAGAAATATATCGCTAGGCGGCGCCGTCTCTATTACAGAAAACATTCGTTAGTTTAAAAATATATCACTAGATGGTGCCACAAACAAAACCCTGATTAGTCCTAGAAATATAACGGTAGATGGTGCCACCTTTATTACAGAAAATATTCATTAGTCCATACACAACTAGATGATGACAAAATTCAAATTTCCCAACAAGGGGCTCCGACAGGAGGGCGCATGCCATAACACAGGTCCCTATGTTTGTCTTATAAGTTAGCAATAGGCCCCTTATTAGAATACAAGTTCAAATTTCTCGCAATAAGTAATCAGAATGCAAACACTTAAATACAAATCCAAATTCAAATTTCCCGCCAAGGGACCAGGGGCTAAGACCCGAAGGCAATTTGCTAAGCCCTACAAATTTCAAATTTCCCCTCATAGATGGCGCCACAAACAAATTCCTACATCTGTCTTACAAGTTAGCATTATACCCTTATTATGCAGAGACTTAAATACAAATACAAATTAAAATTTTCCTCCAATGGGACCTCGACGTGGGGCAAAGCCCCAAGAGCAAGTTGCGCAACCCTACACCTGTCTTTCAAGTTAGCATTAGGCGCCTTATTATAATACAAATTGAAATTTTCCGCCAAGGGTACCACGACAATACACGAACAAGTTGCGATCACGACAAGGGGCGAAGACCCGAGAACAAGTAGCGACGCCCTACAACTGTCTTACAATCTGTTATGTTCGGGAGGGTTGGTGTGGGGATCGCCGAAACAGTATTCGCCGAAAGCCTCGCGTCGCGAAATTTTACCTATATGAGACATCCAAATAACGGTTTCTCGAAAGGTTAAATTTGTACGACCAAGAGATACCTTTAGTCTAATGGCGGCGCACGGTTAAAATTGCAAGAAACGAATTATGGACGCTAGTTTACTGGTGAGACGTGTGTGAATCAATCCCACCATTCTAATTGCGCGCGCTAAAGCCTTAGAAACAACTGCAGCAAAATACTCTGCTACAAGGACCGAAGTAAAAGTGCTAACTATACCTGTGGGCATATAGCGAAAATCATTGAATAATGTCTTCCTGGGTCAGTTACCTAAACGTTGCATCGTAGGTTTTACCGCAAATAAATCCTTGAGGGAGATCATGAGTAAAGGTTATTGACTTTCGCATTAACTGTAATCCCGTTAGTGTGATTTTTACCTATATGAAAGCTTCGCTGAACACTTTAGCAATAAAGTCCTTGCCCTTATCCGTCTGTATACCTTGAGGTATGTTTTCGCATCTTTCAAAAATAACCGAAAATACGTCGATTATAGAACATGTAGTTTTTCAGTTTCAGAGCTCGTATTCACGCCATCTTGCTAAATACATCGATAACCGTCAGTATATAATTATACCCATCATTATATTTACTTAGATTTCTCATACCGCAAACACCCCGCCTGTCATAACTGAAAAAAATGTTACCCACAATGTATAGTGTACGCTACTTGTTTCTGTAACCGCGCTCTAATACCTCCCTAGGGGCCTGTTTATAAATCTAAGTTCCTTTTTGCCAGGGGTATTTCTGCTAAAGCAGAGCTTGTATGTAAAATAGGCTTATGTGATGGTATGACAACCCCATTATCAGTAAAACCCGAAAATTTAAAAATAGTATTCTAATAAGCGGTCAGCATGCATGCTTAACCTGATTATAAAATCCAAACCGGTTTTTTTTTTGACAGAGATATTTCTGATGAGACAGAACTTTTATGTATGTAAAATAATATAGACGTGAAAGCTAGCTTGAGGAAGAAGACAGGCAATTCGCTGCATACATCATAATTTTAAATAACCTGTTTGCGCAAATATATATTTGGTTTTGGCTGTTGACGGTTTGCACGAGGAGTTTGATAGACATTTTTTTCTGAGTTAGTAATTTAATTTAATTATACCGCTTCGTAATTGCATTGCATCTCTCTAACTAATCCAGTCTGTGATAGCTAAAAGCCCCGATATATACATGTACCTAAATATGTACAGTATTTATTATTATGGTTTACGTCCAATTGCGAAATCGTACATTCACTTTTGTATAACAACAAGTTAATTAAACGATTACGCAATACCCATTAACTGTTTTATTATCATTATATAGAATTTAACAGCGTATTTAAAATCAATTGTATATGTTATCTTTATCTTGGTTAGATTCTTTAATATCAGAAATAATCCAACTGCTTATTAGCTTTACAAAATAGACCAAAATACGATCCTCAAGTAGGCATATAAAAAAAATGGCTGCCAAGGTGTCCCAGGGCCACAAAAATCCAAGATAGTAAAATTTGAAAATGTTTGTAAACAGATTAATTAACCCGATCTCGACGACTGCCACTTTCCAATTAATATAAATGAAGTTGTATAACTGTTTAATAATACACATGTATTAAGAAGCCCGCGAACAGATTCCCGTCTTACAAGACCTGGACCCTTATTAGAATACAACCCCCAATGCATAAATAAATTAGGTCACAATCGGTAGATGGAATTAAAAAAATGTAATAATAATTATGCGATCCCCTTTGATTAAAACAACCCTAATTAATAACAGATTAAATCTTTTTATTCTCAGAACACTGCAATGCGCACACATTTACCTACCCTCCAGGGGCTGAATTTTAAAAATTTCTTAATACAGCCAAAAGGGTACTAACGAGGGTGAAAGTTCCATCAAAGGGTTAAGAATGACCACCGAAAAGAAACCGTCAAAACAATGGCCGACAAAAATACGACTCCCACGTGGGCATATAAAAAATGGCGGAAGGGACACCTTAAAAGTTTTCAAAAGATAATTTTTATTATTTATTATATATATCACACAGTTTCGCGAAAAAATATTGATAATGAAAGCGACCGAAAGAAATTACTGGAAATTAGTTTCAAGTTCCTGCGATGACCTCTAGGGGGCATACACGAACACCAAATTAGAGAATCAGCTGTTTCTCTTAAATCAGCATTTTCAAGATATGTCCAAAATAGTTTTACTATAAACTGCATAAGTTTGGAAACATTTTCCTTTTTAGCATTTTTCTCTATCTTGTTAAATAATGAGAGAGGGGAGAAGTAAATGTTCACATAAAAAATGTCATAACCTCTTTTTAACTCTAACGATTTTTATAAACCTTATGAGTCTCGATTGAGAGAGGATTCTTGAGTCCTTCTAATGGAATATTAACATTGTCGGTTTATTTTGTATTCCAGTCGGTAAATCGCGTTTTGTGACACAGTCGAAAATTTTTGCAAATTTCTCGAAAATTTTAAATGTAAGGGTATAATTATTTTTAACTCACCAAAAAGAGTGAAAAAATATAGAAATTGGTGAAACCAGCAAGTCGACATCTGGATGGCCACGGAAATAAACCGCCCCTTCCTATCCAGATGTCAGGAAATGCTCTGTCCCAAAATTGACGAACATTTGCCAAAAAATGGACTGGACACCCATCATGCTGAAAAAATATGTTTTAGTTTATTTCCAAGGGTACGTTTTTTAATTCGTTAGTCAGAAAATTGACGTAAATTTCACCGATCAGTTTTACATTAAATATAAATGGCGGTAATATACCATACCGAATGTTTACGCTCCACCTGACTTGATGTTGCAAATCTTTCATCCAATGGGGATTGGTTTGCGACCAGTATATTATATAGTATGTAGTATAGTATATTTGGTAATAGTCTAGGATTTTGAGCTACCATGTTTAGCAACCAATGGTAATGATCAAGCCTTCTATCAAGATCGAGGGGAGTTAATGCCTGGTGGAGATCTGCATGGTGTAGGTGTAGCTTAAATTTGAAATAAAACTCTTTTTATTAAACGATATGAATAAGACAAGGTGTATATTTCAGAGCATTATATTTTGTAGGTACTTATCTATGGTATTTTAAAATTCGGTTCGCGGTAGTTTAGGTAATTCCTAATTTGTTAGAAATATTTCTAGTATTTCCATGAGGATTAAATTCTGTATACGCTAGTACTTTTATGATATTTTCCTCAGTTTGGCCTCTACCACCTCTAGGAAAGGTGAATAGGACTTCCGGTATTTCTTGAACGCCGCGCTAATCGCGTTTCTAGATACCGCGCAGCATAAACTCTTGCAGCAACAGTGGAATTCTTTATGCATTCTAAATATAAGTTGTGTTAAAAAGAAGTTATGACATTTTTTCATGTGAACATTTACCTCTCCCTCCACCCCTTATTTAACAAGATAGAGAAAAATGCTAAGTTTATGTAGTCTATAAAAAAAATATTTAGGACATATCTTGATAAAGCCGAGTTAAGAGAAAAAACCGATTTTCTAATTTGGCGTTCGTTAGCGGCTATCGTAGGCACTTGAAACTAAGTTCCAGTAATTTCTCTCGGTCACTTTTACCATCAATATTTTTTTCCCGAAACTGTTCGATGCGCAGTCTCTCATATACAGCAGGCCTCCTTTGTTAATGGACCACCCGCTACAGATTCTAAAGATTTTAAGTTAGCATGCTTTTGATTTCATGTTTTGAAATAATACTGTTTAAATACGCAAAACGTTATTAGGCCATGGTATAACTATTAAACCATCATCGTTCAATTTCAAACAATCACATTAATTCATTTAAGGTTTTTATAAAAAAATACGTTTTGTTATGGTTGGGTGTGTGAAGGTTGTTTCTTGTGCACTTTAACGGTATATATTTTTCCGGAAATCGGATACGGATAACAAACATACTTCTTAGTTACTCATTACAAGTTATCTTGGATTGTCAGTTTAAGTTAATGAAAAGAAGTGCAAATGTAAAAATAGTTTTATAGCTTAAAATGTGAAACATTATTAAAAATGTAAATGGCAGTAACAAAGAACACTTTTTTTAATACCCCATTAGAAATCAGGCAACTGAAGCATCTATTATAAAATATTTTTTATTTTCTGACACTTATGGCCACTTAGTAAAACCACTTTTTTTTAATGAACGTAGAAAAAATATTGCATGCATCTCGTGTCAAAAGTGTTTTTTGCTATCATTTTAATGAGATATTAATATTTTAAAAATGTAACCTCAATTTTTTTTGTTTATTTTTAAAAAAGAAAGTTTGACTTACATTATTTAATTATTAGCTTTTGCTTAAATTGGGGCGTTGTAAAAAAAATTGTTAAGAACGAATTTTCTATCTATATTTTTTTAATACACTTTTCATTTCAAAAAATTTTAAAGTTGCACTAGTAAAAGTAAAATACTTCCGGCTCATTTAGAAATAGAAAAATGATTTGTTAGTTGTTTTACAAATATTATTTTAATTTTTATTTTTTAAAAACTATCGAAATTACTAAATGGTGACAAGAGCAAACACACTACAGTTTTGTAAGCTATGCTAAGAAATGTGTTAAAATAAAAGGTGGGTGTACTCACTTGCTTACTTCATTTTACGTTAATTACAATTATTTGTATCATTATTTTTTTATACAGCTATGGAGTAAGCAGGAGCAAGAATCCTGGGGCCTAACATTCTTTAAAATAGTTGATTAGGTAATTTTATTCAAAAAACAGTACACCTTTAGCTTTTATTGCAAAAACAAACATGTTGACACTGATTAAAAGTTAAATATTTCTCGAGTTTATTGTAATATCTAGAGACGGGCAAATGGATATTTGCATATTTTTTGTAATTGGGCATACGAAACTTTTTCTTACGAATATGTACGTTTTTTAACATTTAGGCCCCAAAATCATAAATTTTATTTTGCGTATACTGCATATATAAGGCGTTTTACGTTATTAGAGCATATACAAGGTGGTAAGAGCATGAAAGTGCATGTTTGCGTCTTTTTTCCGTTCTTTCTTATGTTAGAAAATAAATTTATCAATATTTGTACCGAGATTTTTAAAACTAAGCTTGTAATTTCGTCAACTCTCTGGAAGTTATTTTTAACAGACACAAAGATTTCTTTACTCAAATCTTATACCTGCTTTTATACTTTAAGCCGCTTTAAAACTTCTTGGAAGCTTAGGTATTTGGGAACTACGTTAATTAGTACTTTAGTAATATGCATAATAACTACATTGCAGTTATTGACGAAGGTACGTCGGTATTTTTGAAGTTGAAAATCTTGGAATTTCCGTTTTTTTTTTGTTTAAGACTGGTGGGGTTGTAGTTGTTTGCAAAAATTTCACTCACTTGTAGCCGTTTGAAGTCAACATGCCAAAAGTGGGCAGCTCTAGGAACGATCTAATTAGAAGGTGGTTGAAATCGTATTAGTGTTTTAAATACGAGGGAAGTGTAGTGTTTTGTATTATTTGCGAGAAGGAGGTATGTATGACATGTCCGCTTTGTTCTAATGGTATTGTACTCATATTAAAATAAACCTAAATCTTGCGAAATAGTTTTAAGCTGTTTTTGTGTAATCAATAAAATAAAATAAATAATTATTGTTAATTTCGTTATATAGTTTTTAGGAATACATAAATAGTTGTAACAATTAGTAATAATTGTAATAAACAAGAATTGAAAAAAATTAATTTTCTTAAAATCCTGATAAAAGCAAAATTTTTAGCGCATATGTTAGTGCATATATGGCTATATTACTGCATATTGAGTGCATATTTCTTCACTTTTTTATTGCATATGTAAGTGCATACTGCATATATGCACTATCTTTGGAGCATATCTGCCCGTCTCTAGAATATCTATATGTGGAAAGTGTTATTCCAAAATCACCGGCTTCATTCAAAATGGTAAAATAAGAATGTACCAATTCTGCATATTTTTACGTATTCGGATAAAAATCAAAACCCCATCAAATGCCTGAAAAACTTGAAAATTTTTCGAAAGATAATTCTTATTATTTTCCTATGCTTATTCAAAATACGAACACATTTTACATCATTTTTAGTGTAAAAAGTTATCGTTTAGTGCACTAGTTCAATAAATGCAAGTGTAAACATGTCAGTAAAATATAGATTAACAGGACACTTCACTTCATTTGTACAGCTAAATATTTGGGGTTGTTACGATATTGTTTAAATAGGTGAAACGTTATTAGGACATTATGATCATTATAGTTAGATTTCGTGCAATCACCTTTTTCATTTCATTCAATTAGGGTTTTTATTACGAGTTTTGTTACGAGTGAGTGTACGAAGATTGTTTCATGCGTATTTCATCTCTATATTTTAGCATTTTTTTACCGGAAATCGAATACGGATAACAAACATGTTTTTAGCTGCTCATAAATGAAAAAGAAGTGCAACGGGAAAATAGTTTTATACCTTAAAATGATTGAAAATACGGTTGACTTTTTCTGACATCCCACCAGAAATCAGGCAACAGATCTTATCAGCAGATCACTCTAACAATCATAATTAGACATTAGATATTACACTATTATAAAATATTTTGTATTTATCGACACTTATTGCTACTCAACGTGTGGTCTAACTCGGTCCAAGGGCCGAGTTTTGTATTTATATATGTAGAACTGTTCTACATACATAAAGACAAAATTTACATCGATTGGGGCTTGAATCTTGATGGCGCAATTGGTTAGCGCGGTACTCTAGCAAAGTACAGATCGTAGGTTCAAATCCTACTCGAGGTAAACTTTTTATTTATGTATTTAATAAAATTAATTATGATTTTCAATCATTCAAATTTTTCATTTCATTTAAGAAAAAGTACCGTTTATTATGATTGAGTGAGTGTACGCTATTTGACTCGCGCACACTCTATCCCCATATTTTAGTATACTTCTTTTACGGGAAATACTGGAATACAGTTAACAAACAGATTTCTTGACTACTGATTAAAAGTTATTCTGGTTTGTTAGTTTAAAAAAAAAATTCGGATGTA
Source organism: Vesta saturnalis (assembly GCA_036346205.1). Lineage (NCBI taxonomy): Eukaryota > Metazoa > Arthropoda > Insecta > Coleoptera > Lampyridae > Vesta > Vesta saturnalis. The sequence continues at coordinate 951,559 of JARFJB010001296.1, forward strand.
AAATTATTTGTATAGGTTAAAATTAGAAATGATTGAAAATACGAATGACAGTAACGACAAAAAATTTTTTTAATACCCTACCTATGTAAGGCCACCTAGTAAAACCGTTTATTTTTTTCTATTTGTATGAACGTACAAAAAATAGTGTTCATTACACTCTGTCTAAAAACCTCGTTGGACAAAAGCACGTCGTGTGTAATAAACACTCACTTTTTGCACTTGTTACATAATTAACTACTGTTTTAATTTACATGTAAAACTACACCAAAATACATGTATCTAGGCCGATGTACTCATACCAAGATAATAATTTATCGGTTAGATTTTGGGTTGTGTTTCACAAAACAAATATGACTTTTATTTCTTTTTAACTACTTTATTATCTTAAAGAGCAATACAGGAAATTATATGCATCATGCCTACAACATTATTTCTTATTGTAACTTAGTGAATAATAGAACGGTATGCTCTAGATTTAATTAACCAAGCCATAGAAACAAGCATAATTACATATATTTTATCTTGTATAACATAATCATCGAAGGAAACGGATAAAATTAGTGTAATGGATAATTAAAACAAAATGTACACTTTTTTGCAAAGTTTTAGCATAAAAATGTCAAAACGTACGTATTTGGATGTATGCTTGTATAATTCGAATACAAAAAATATTTAAAAATGGAAATTCTGTGCAATCTTCGGCCAAACCGGAAACCTACATCTTGGGTTTTAATGTCAGAAATCGAAATTTGTGGCTAAATTACCTGTCCCAGATTTTTCCAAGAACTGTCACTTACGACTAGTCGTCGCATAGGCTTATTATAATAAGTAGGTTGCCGGCTGAACTCACGTAAATAGTCGGGATTCATAGTAAGTTCCAGAATCTGAAAAATGGTTTCAAAATTCACAATTACACGTAAATAAATCTCACACTCGCTAGTGAATGTCATAAGACGCCGCTGCGATATTAATTTATCTATAAGGCTTCATACTCTTGATACTAAAAATCTCGGATGATCACAAAAAATAAGAACACACCTTACTAAGTAAAATTATACTCTTTTTAGTACTTGAAAAGTTATGTAAAGCTCACTTTAAATACATAAAATTACGTGAAACCTCCGTAAATACGCTTCCTGATTCTAATTTAAATTAAAATCAATCAATCGTTAAATTTAGCTTAACAATTTTTATTAAAGCTAAAATAGTGAAGAACTATAGTCAAACAGCTTCAGAAAACGTAACGTTACAACTAGTAGCAACGTTATCAAAACTTTTTTGTAATAAAATATTTGAACAAACATAATCACTCTACGTTTTCTTTGAATAATTTTATAAGACGATCCCTGTTATTTGCAGATACGCAACTGATTACATAGTGTATTAAAATGAACAACGTAATAAAAATTAAGCACTTAAATAATTAACATAAATAATTATCAATTCAATTTGGCAGAAAAGTTGACATGAATAGACCGCAGGCACTTAATCCTGGAATAATCAGGCTTTTTAAAAAATTTTCCCATGATTAATTAATATCAACGTAATGGTAATCAGTTGAATGTAACAAATTTCCTTCCGACTCCTGAAATAATAATAATTTTTAACTTTAGATACAACTTAAATAATTCTTCCAGTTTGATTTATCACACTTATTTGTAGAACCAATTAGTTATGTAATGCTACTGTAAAACATTCAATCAGATTTTGAAATGGAAGTTCGACCAAAAAAATTTCGTTTCTAACTGAGCTCGTTATGCAACTAAAAATAAATATGCTTTATACTGTTGGGTTTGCAAATCCAAACCCTTGCATATAAAAATGCTTACTTCACTATCAATGAAAGAAAACTATTGAAATAATTTTGAATGGCTTTACCACGTTGAACGCTTTCTTTCAGAATGACATTATAAAAGGTCGTCAATATCAATATTAAGTGAATGCTAAATACATTTATTTTACAATGAAAATCAAGTCTTTGTGAGGTTTATACTTTTTTGCAAATGTTATGTATTAACAAGTTAGCCTGATTTTGTTTAGCTAACAATCTCAGAAATCTTAAAATTAGACGCAATTGAATGCAAATTGCTTCGTTATAAATTTACATTAGTAAGTACACAACGATTAATTGTTCTTTGCGCAATTTGCATCGTCAGTTTCTTATTGAAGTGAGAATTCCTTTCTTTTTTTTTCTTGATTAGAGACAATTTATTGATAATCCAAAGATCCAGGTGCCTTAACTCTAAGTCAGCGCTGATTCAAAGCATGTGAAATGTACCGAGGTGGAAAGTTTTTTTTTTTTATGATTGTGAACCTCAACAGGCTAAATTTGGCCTATCGTGCTAAAGCACTCAGGAACACTTAGGAGGATGGATAGAGGGATAATGAATTGCCAATAGATGCCTATGAACAGCTACCTTAAATTTTCTCATATCATAAGTGAGAGGAAAGCAGGAACTAGGGAGATCATTCCAGAGTTTAGAAACCGTGTAGAAAAATGTGGATTTCGCCCGTTTGGTACGACAAGTGGAGATTTGTACTGCATACTGATGATGTGAATGAGCGAACCGAGCGTTTCTCGCAAAGATAGCCCGAGATGGTATCAAAGAATATAATTCAGCAGCACAATAGCCGTTGTAATAACGATAATACAAAAAAAGAACTGAAACCATCCTTCTATGTTCAAGGGACTGTATGTGAGAAGTTAAGGACGGGTCATATATAAGCCTAATCGCTCTCTTTTGAATTATGTATTGGGGAGCACTAACCCAGAGGTGAGAATTATATTCCAGATGAGGCCGAATTTGGGCCTTATACAGCAGAAGGAGTTATCGAGAGGTAAAGTACTGCTTAGATCTGTACAAAACGCCTATTTTACGAGCAGCTGTTTTGGTAGCTGACAGAAGATGGTCAACCCGTGAGAGATTTGAAGATACAGTCATGCCCAACAGAGTAATAGAGTCTGAAAACTTAAGAACTGAGCCATTCATACTTACAATAGGAAATGATCGATCTTTTTTGGCGGACACAAGGCAACACTGAGTTTTGTTAGCATTAATTAGATTATTGCTTCCCCATTCGAGAATACGTTGAATGTCTTTGTTGATTGAATTTGCCATTTCAGCTTTAATTTCTTGATTTGACATAGAAGGTGGATTATCACTATGAGTAGACTGAGATGAACTACAGTGAAGAGTGCTATCGTCAGCAAAGCAATGGATGGGGTTAGTTGTTGAAGAAATAAGGTCATTTATGTACAGCAGAAAAAGTGTAGGCACTATAACGGATCCCTGTGGTACGCCCGCATTAATGCTAACTTCTTTTGAAAAAATCCATCAACTACGACACGTATTCGTCTTTTATCAAGGAAACTAGAAACCCAGTTGATGAGCGTATCATTTAACCCAAACGAGGTGAGTTTGGCAAGTAAACACTTATGCCAAACTTGGTCAAACGCCTTTGAGATATCTAAAGCGACTACAACTGTTTCACCGGACTGCTCCATTGTATTGTTCCAAACTTGGGTCACATATGGAAGGAGATAACCTGTTGAACGAGTTTGCCTTAACCCATATTGGTGGTCACTAAGGAGTTTGTTAGTTTCAAGGAACGTGAACAGTTGCTGATTGATGGCTTTTTCCATGATTTTAGACAAAATGGAAGTGATGCCAATTGGTCGGTAGTTAGAGGGATCGGTCTTATTGCCTTTTTTTGGGAATAGGTTGAACATTTGCTAACTTCCATGATGTAGGGAATTCCCCAGAAGACATAGAGCGTAGATAGGACTGGTACTAGTTCCATTTCTGTCGAGAGAAGTACTGTTCACCGAGAGGCGAAGCCTCGAGGTGAACTAGTTCTCGACAAATGGGAATGGTACTTTTGCTGAGGTTTGTATACGATTTTATTCACAATTAAAGAACAAGCAGCATTATGCATACATTATACATACATCACGGCTTCTCGTTTAATAATGAAGGTCGTGACTGTGACTTTTAATTTTTACGTTAATGAGAAGCCATAAATGTTATGCTGCCTATTTTTCTATTGGATTTGTCGTTACTTGTTATCAATAATTCACTGATTAAAGAAAACGTGTTGTTTGTTTCCACCTATTGCTTGCATTCACTCACCATCTACGCACGTGAGAAAAAATGGTTGCATACTCTTGACCCTTGATTAAAATTGGCAAGTTGTCAATTTGACATTGATAGTTTTTTAATCGATAGTAGGTCCCCCACAGGTCGGAAAGTGGTCCATTATTGACCGCTTCATCTCATTACTGTCTCCTTTTTTTGTTATTACTGACTGCTTAAAGTAAACCTGTAGAATCATTCACTTTTCAACCTTTAAAGGGTTAGAAAAGCGGTATGTTACAAACTAATTGTGAATAAAATTATTTTCTCCATGCCTAAAACGTCCAGGTTACAATAATTTTTAATTTGACAACATGGTTTAAATACCTTAAATTCGTACGAACACTGAACTAAACTAGTTCGGGCCCTAATGTATGTCATATTGTTACATTAAATAAAATTATGGAACCTCCCCCCTCATAAATCGCTTCGACTGTCTACACATATGAAAATGTAAACTTTCACCATTAACACTCATAATAAAATACTTATTTTTTTTGGGGTTTTTTAATGGTGTACTTTAAATTATACAATCTAAACGTTTCGATAACACTTACTGTTATCTTCGTCAGTAGTAATGTTTGTTAAAAGTTGTTAAAGATGTAAACAATTTTATCAAATTTGAAAAATTAAAACATAAACATAAGCCTGCTATTAATATATCAGTTTGAGAAACGTATAAAGCCAACTATAAAATTTTAGTAAAGAATAACTAGGTCATAAAAATTAAATATTGTTAAACTGCCTCAAAGATGACAAACCAGAACACTCTCTACGACGAAAGCTAACAATGAAATATGTCAGCCAAAATTTTTTACAAACATTACTACTGACGAAGATAACTGTAAGTGTTATCGAAACGTTTAGATTGTATAATTTAAAGTACACCATTAAAAAACCCCAAAAAAGATAAGTATTTTATTATGTCTACACATAATTTCGTTTTTAAGAATAAATTGATTTAGTGATTCCATCTATATTTAATTTTAAATTTAAAATGAACGTAATATTCCTAAAAAGAGAACGTAATAAATTCATTTTTACTTCCTCATGCATACTCTTTGGAAGTAAAATATTTTTTATTTGCAAATTACAGCAATATTACTGTTTAGTGAAATTCATTGGCGGCAAAGATGTAACTCTTACGTTTGAGGAGTTGAGTGAGTGTATCGAAAATGTTTGCAAATGTTGGACATGATCTGTGTAGGTTTGTATTATTCATGAAAGATGTTTCGGACGTCCTTTCCAAAGCGAAGCAGTTTATCAAAACTAGGAGTCTTGAAAAACTGATTTCATTGATGTTATTTCTGAACTTTGTACTGTTTATATGCACTTTTTTCGATTATTTCTACCGTGCATAGCTCTAGATGGAGTCACTTGTGTCAATTCGTATGAACACTTATCCTGATAGTAATGGTGGTGCAAATGTTAAATTCACAGTTTCTTTGACGTTCGAAACTATCTAACCTTTTTGTAATCACCAAGGGAATTGACCTTTTCGGTATTGAACTCGGACATCCCATTGTATGTTTACAAAGAACTCCAGATATGCATAGTATTCTAAACGTTATGGGTTGAAGTATAAAATTTTGTAGCGTTTATAAAAGCTCTTTACTTAATTTTTAAAGCGCTAACGAACAGAACGTAGGGTGGCAACAAGTCTTATGCGCAATGGTTACCCTACTTCAGAATGTTTCTAGAACTCCACTAAATTTAAATGAATTTATGTGATTGCTGGACTTTAATGAAAACCCAAAACTCCTCATAAGCAAACTTCACTAAATAACACATCTATATAAATTATCAAACTAAATAATTCAAATGCGTAATAGCGTATATCAAGAAAGCTAGAATAAGCATTCTAAATAGCCAGTGAATTTCTCTGCATTCGACTGCTTGCTTCAAATATAGAACAAATATTCCACATTCTCCTACATCCAACACTCCTCTGCAAAGATCGAGTCTAACCACTTACATATCATTTTCACTTATTGTCAATTAATAAAACTAACCCCACACGTTCGGTTTCTTACAAATTATCAATGCGTATGTTCCTAACGACTGGCTAACAGTTTATTGTTCTCTTCCGTTAGGGTTCCGTAGTAGCCTCTTACTTGAACAAATTTGTGATATTTTTGATAAGCTGGGGACTAATCCTTTTACGTGCCATATAACCAACACACCTTAGTGTATTTAACATTCTGCACAATTTTCAGAATGATTGGCAACTTTTAACAGATACCTCCTTCCCATTTACTATTTTGTCCGTGCAGTATATAGAAAACACATTCTACCATGAATAAAAAAAAAATTATTACTTAAGGATAACGGAATAACTAATGGTGTCAATATACCACCAAAGGTCACTAAGCAATGATTTTAGAGAAACAACAATTACCGAATGGCCCCACATTTCATTATCTGAATTGCATCATCAATGCCAAGATATTTTATGTGGATAGTTGCCTTTTTGAAGAAACACAGAAATAGCAGGATGGAAACGTGGTACAACCCAGGATATGAAATACATAGAAAAATAGTTATTTTTAATACAAGTAAGCAAAAGAACTTTTGACTTTGGAGATTTAAGCTTGAACACTCGAGTGACAGTGTTTCAGTTAGAGCAAGAGAGAGTAAAAAAGCTTCAAAGTTTAAAAACGTTCATTTTTAGAACAAGGCAAACAGGTATGAAAAATGATGCACTACTTATAGGAAGTAGAATAACACAGGTAACATCACCAACAGACCGAAGCTGAGTGTTCTAATATTTTTTGTACAATAGCCGTTTTGTATAAATGGCTTTAGTTAATGTAACCTTCTGCAACGCTTACGGAATGTGTCGCCATGCCTCTTCATGGCTAATATGTCAACCACCATTATTTACGAGAACTGTAGCTGGTGACCTAAAAAAAACAATTTCCAGTTAGCATGATAGATTTGCAAGTTGCAAAACGGTTGCAATAGCAGATGATATTTTTGAAAATAAATCAATACCAAAAGGTTTAATTATTTTGGTAATAAACAAAAAAACCTATTATGATATGCATGTGCTGGTCTTAATGAAGTGTACTCCTTAATTAGTGATAAGTTGTTTGTGGTACCATTTGTTATTGTAAATTCTTTTGATCTTTTTGTTTTTGTTGTATTTTGACAGTTAATCATATATTTTCATTTTCTGATAAGCCATTTGTTGTAAGCTTTCAAAGTTCATAACATCACATGAACCCTGAACCCTACTATACCAAAAATTAAAGCAACCTGGAAAAAATGATTCGCATGATATGAGCATGTAATATGTAATATACATTACATATTACAGGTTACCTTCTACAGGCAAGAGAAGTATGTATCATCTAGTGCATTTAATATAAATTCATCAATTTGGCTCTTTGAAAATGTGTTTGACATTTTACTCTTGCATACTATAGACATAACTTTCAAAACTGCTGTTAACCATGCATAATATGTATTGATGTGCACGTTGGCTTTCAGAGCAATAGTTTTGTTGAGCATCGGAAGTATGCTCCATAATGCGGTCCCTTCAACTAATGTTTTCCAATATTTTGTTGCATTTATTTGCAGTTATACTCTGTTCCATCTTACCTTGCATTAGAACAGGCCATGGAAATGTAGAGAAAGAGCGGTAGCACTGTCAAAAGAAAAAAAAATTACTACCGTTGAGAATTGTAGGTTATATTTTTAAAGCGAAATTAATGCATTGTTGCAACATAGTTTTTTACGTTGTATGGACTTTGTTTGCGAGAAAATCGTGAATCTCGAGTGACCTATTTAAAAGTTTTAGTCTTCAGACCTTGAGTGTGTCTTATCTAATACAATGAGATGTTTCAATACCATTAACATTTCTAAAAGATTTTATTACTACTGAGGACAATGACTGTAAGTGTTATCGAAGCGTTTAGATTTGTATAAACCTAAATACAAAAATTGATCATTAAAGCGTTCTTTTCTTGACTATTAGGTACACATGAAAGTAAATGACCAGAAATGTATGCATTTAAGATTGCTGTTTTCGTATCTACGGACAAGACTTGACGATAACCGTATTTTTACTAAAACTTTGATGCCAAACAGAAGGGTCGTTTTCCAACTGCATTATATCACCAGAAGAATTTGCATCGATATCACTATCTGAACCTGAATCGAGTTTTTCAATCGAAAAATTTCCCATACGTTTCTCCTAATCATTTGAAATAATCTTTTCCTTGTGCGAACAAAAATTTTGACACATTGTAAGAGAACATTTGGATGAAGCTTCAAGCCATAATTATCTATCTTTCGATGGAGGTTTAAAACTTATTTGCTTATTGTAAAGATTTTAACAAAAACCCCATGCTATTTCAATAATTTTATCATTTTTGCTTCTGGACCTAAAGGGTTGAATTTTGATCCACAGTTGCGTTTTTGTAATTTTGCCCTAAATTTCGACCCCGTGCATCACCAAACACTCCTGCAGCTGTTCTTTCTTACTAGAAAATGAGGGTGGCTTGTCTAACTGTACCGAATGGTACGGGACGTTATCCATAACCATCGCATAATTTCCTTTTCCCAATTTTGAAAAGGTTCTCTATTTATAGTTTTATAATAATCCCGATCCTTGTTCCTCGAATTGAGTAAATAGTCGCAGTTTTCCAAAAACTCTAAATTAGACCCCGTATGTAAAAACCTTTTACCTTCACTTTGAATTTTGGATGGATTACTTTTGATGTCAGAATCGTGCACCCAACGACTTATTTTAAAACCATTTTGATAAATCCATATTTCGTCTAGATACACGATTCTGACACCTTGGCCTGAAGTTTGCAACTGCACAATTTTTTTCAAAAACTTACTTTTAGCTACAACTACGTGTTTCTTTCACATACAATTTTTTGTCAATTGACACGTTTGTGTTTGTAAAAATTCGAAATAATGCCGTTCGACTCCATCAAAAATCGTTTTAACGTGATGATACAGTTTGTTCAAATTAAAATATTCATTTTTCGAATTAAATTGCTAAATTAGTCGTTTCCGAAAGGTGAAATCGATTTTCTTCGTTTACTACAATATGTCGACTTTAAATTTTAAGGTCTTGGATAGTTCGCTGAAAAACGACATAGGTAACGTGCACACGAAAAAGAGATTAAGTTCTTGCGTACCTGAAATGTATTCGACACCATTACTTTTCCCCGCTGTACTATTTGTAAGGTTCTTCCAGCATGTTAAAATTTGTAACTGTGTACTCTTTGTGATCACTTTTCCCATTTTCTCAACAAATTATTATTAATCCCGTATGAGAGTTGATCATCATATGCGTTACTTAAGTAGGCAAAACACAGCACGATTACTTTTGACAGAACGGCGTCAAATTGACTTCTTGTTATTTTAGCAACAAGTCAATTTGACGCTAGAAAAAAAATCATGGCCTGATCTAATGCAAAATAGTATGGAACGTAGTATATTTACTCATTTTTGGTATATTGATATTAATAAGTAAAAAACTAAACAACATGTAATTAAAATGCGACAACGTTATCAATTTTGTGGCGGTGATTAAAAAAAAATTGTGAGCCGACTAGAAAAACTTTCCCATCTTATTAGAGTTGATATTAGCAAATGAAAGAACGATGATCAAATTTGTTTTCATTTATGCATATTATGAAATGGAGTCTAAAATATTAGAATGTTAATATAATTTGTTAAACCAGATTAATGTTTATTCCAAATTAACAAATTATACAGTTACCTAACAGCCTACGCGTTTTACGCATTTATATTAGTTCAACCCGAAATTTAACGGATTTTTCTTGATGTAATATTTATTGTTTCATAATACCGATCGTCATAAAATTTTACTACAGTCTGGACATTAGGATATAAACACATGTGTTAAATTTGTATATAATTTGTACAAGATTTTGAGCTATTGCGGCCGAAATAAAAAACACATTTATACCTCTTACTTTTTACCCCGTAGTGCCACCACCACCAAAAATTACTGGGATTTAGACATATAGACTTTCCATTCCTTTTAGATGGTTCAGTTAACAAAAGAGGTAACTTCACGATTGCGTCAAATAGTGGAGTATCAAATGCGCTTATTGCCTTTTAAAAAAACTCAAATACTACTACAAAAAACCAAATGCAAAGTATACTCTAATCAAAAACAAGGTTGAATGGAATATACTGATTCTAAGAAAAGATCTTTGTTAGTATTACAAAAGTGGGAGGCATGTGTCAAACGTGGGAGGAAGGTAATGTTTTGTAACTTTGGTTTCATATTAGTTGAGTTGATCGGCCTATTTCCACAGTTTTTGCTTTTTGAGCGCGAAGTTTCGGAAGCGGATTCTGCTTCCGTCGAAGCAGAACTTCGCACTTGAGTCGAATTTATATGTTATGATTTGTTCCGAAGCACGACTACTCTCAGACCCGAACTTGGTAACTTTCACTTACAAGGATGACACCTTTACCGCTGAGCCACTGAGTAATCCAATATTCATTTTTTATAATTTATGTATATATATATATATATATATATATATAAATTTTTCGTAGTTACGCATGTTGCGCCGTAGCTTATTGCGCAGGTGTTTAACCTCTTCGCGCATTATTGGAATTGTCTGCTAGTGTGATGTATGTGGCTTCTCTGAGTTGTATTCTCGTGATTTGGCACTATCTGTATCATCTGCATCATTGGATGCAGTGGTGTTCGTTCCAGACATATTTGGCGATTTTTGACTTTTCTGTTTCGCCCTTGCGGGCGTTGTTATATTGCTGTGTTCTCACTTTGAGTGGTCTTCTGCTCTCTCCTATGTATTCTCTGTCGCATGGTACGTTGTATACACAATTCTTGGAAGCCTGATCTCTATTCTGTGGTTAGGTTTTGGTTAGTGTTCCCCTGAGTGTTCTGGCCGATTTGAAGGCAGTGAGTATCCTGTATTTGCTGCCTATCCATCGTATTTTGTCTGAGGTGCCTTGTATATATGGTATTATCGCTGCATATTTAACCGAAAAGAAGAACCTAAATATACAGCGATAATACCATATATACAAGGTACCTCAGACAAAATAAGCAGCAAATACAAGATACGCACTGCCGTCAAATCGACCAGAACGCTTAGGACACTACTAACCAAAACCAAACCACACAATGAAGATCAGAATTCCAAGGATTGTGTATACAACCTACCATACGAATGCGGCAGAGCATAATAGGAGAGAGCAGTAGACCACTGAAAGTGAGAACACAGGAACATAAGAATAACGTCCGCAAGGGCGAAACAGAAAAATCAAGAATCGCCGAACATGTCTGGAACGAAGACCATCGCATCCAATGGGATAACATACAGATAGTGGCAAAGGACGAGAATAAAACTCAAAGGAAACTCAAAGAAGTCACATACATCGCACTAGCAGAAAATCCAATAAGTCAAGCTAGTATGGAAATGAAACCCATATGGATTCCAATAACGCGCGAAGAGCTTAAGCGCAATACACGTGCGCAATAAGTTACGGCACAACATGTGCAATAAACTACTGCGCAACCACGAAAAAGTTTAATATATACACATTGAATCTGAGAGTAGTCAAGTGCTTCGGGAAAAATCATAACATATGAATTTGACTCTCAAGTGCGGAAACAGTCCTTCTCAGAACTAAGCCTGATGACGGAAGCAGAGTCCGCTTCCGAAACATCGTGCTCAAAAATCAAAAACTGTGGAAATAGGCCGATCAACTCAACTAATGGGAGGAATGTGTTCAAACGTGGGAGGCATGTGCACCCCATGCTAGATGGGGATGTACCACCATCCTTACCATGGGCTCCTTAATATTGGGTCTCCGACTTTCTGAGCTCGGTAATGGCAGTTGGCCACCTTTACCCCTAATCTATCTTCATCCTATTCTTCCTCTCGCCCTTACTGTCTACCCATCGGATTGAAAGTTCAAAACTAAAAGAAAAATGACTACACACTTTCTGATCAATTATTGCAACATCCTCATTATGAGGTTGTTCACCAAGATCTTGAACAATCACAACCTGACATTTTGTTTCTATCTGAAACACAAATCACTTCTGAATGCTCCGATTCACTCGACTTACAATTTATCCAATGCAATCTTCACTTCGATAGAAAGGAAGAATGCGCGCCTATCTCAAGGACAACATCGCTTGTAAGAATATTACTTCTTTCGAGAATAAAAAATTCGACGTGATTTGGTTTAAACACTCTGGTCCTAAATTTGTGAAATTCTACTGTTGCATGTGTAGGTCTCCTAATGACAGTATCTTTCAACACGTCTTCGATTACCTTAGTTTGAAAGTTGACTATTTTCTGTCTTAGTTACCATCTTGCGATATCTCAATTCTGGGAGAGTTCAATGTTTATAACTTTAATTGGCTCAATTTTCATCTACTACTAATCCTGCTGGTCATAAGGCAGCAACATTTGATATTTCTTGTGATATCACACAAATGATTTCTGTACCCAAAAAAATCCCATACTCTACACCTAGATTTCTTTCTTACATCAAACTCACTTATTTATAAAACTTCAGTGTTTTCCCCACTAGGTTTATCTGACCATGGTCCAATAGACATAATTTCTGCAGTCCCTAATTCCTCTATTGTTTGCAACTCTGATAAAGTTTGTGGTGTTTTAAGTAAGCTGAATTTAGTAATTTACGGAATTTCTTTACGTTTTCCATGGCGCGAATATTGTTTTAAATCATCCTCGGTCGTTGGTCTTTCCGTATCTGAAGTCATTCTCATGGACATGGACTTATACATTCCCAAAAAACGAAATCGTATAGGCCATTCTCGTTCCCAATCCTGGTTCAGTAAGACTTGTGCTGATCTTATATTAAATGGAAATCTAATAAAACAGTCGAGAGTCATGCAAGGTATGTTGGTGCTAGAAATACCTGCAAAAGAGAGATCACTAAACCTAAAATGTTGTTTGAACAACGAAAATGCAATAAAGTAGCTACTAGTTGCTGATTTTGTAGACATAGCCAACCGTTTGTCGATTTATTTGCATCAAACTCGTGTCTTAATGATTCTACATCAGATGTGCTCCTAGTCAACTCTTATTCATACACTATAAAAGCAATTCGTTTTTCGTATATGCTCCTAGAAACGATTATCAGTAGGCTTGATCTCAATCTCAGCTATAGTCTTAAGGAAATATTTCCCCGAACCAGCAACAGTCCTATCTAAGCTCTATTCTATTCCTGTGTCTTCTAGGTCACTTCCTTCATCATGCAAGTTAGTAAATGTTCAACTTCTTCCCAAAAAGGAGATAAGACCGATTCTCCAACTACCGATTAACTGCCATCACTTCCATTTTGTCTAAAATCATGGAAAAAGCCATCAACCTGCAACTGCTGTCTTTCCTTGAAACTAACAAATTCCTAAATGACCACCAGTATGATGTTAGGTAGAGTCGTTCAACATGTGATCTTTCATATGTGACCCAAGTTTGGAGCAATAGATTAGAACAATCCGGTGAAACAGTTGTAGTCGCTTTAGATATCTCAAAAGCATTTCATCAAGTTTGGCATAAGTGTTTATTTGCCAAACTAACCTTGTTTGGGTTAAATGATGCGCTCATCAACTAGGTTTCCAGTTTCCTTGATAAATGAACTGTAAATAATCGATCCTATTTCCGCAACGACTAACCCATTCCATTGCCTTTTTATTATAGTTCATCTCAGTTTACTCATAATGGTAATTCACTTTCTACCTAAAATCAAGACGTTAATATTGAAATAACAAGTTCAAATGCCAAAGATATTCAATGTATCCTTAAATGGGGAAGTAATAATTCAGCCAAACTTAATGCCAATAAAACACAATGTTGCATAGTGTCCGCCAAATAGATCGACATTTGCTGTTGTTAGTACGAATGGCTCAGATCTTAAGTTTTAAGACTCTATTACTATGTTGTGCTGTATTTTCAAAATATACCATGGGTTGGCTGTCACTACTAAAGCAGCTGCTATAAAATAAGCTTTTTGTACAGATATAAGCGGCACTTTACTTTTCGACAACTCTTCCTGTTGTATTATTATCGGTATTACAATGGTTATTGCGTTGCTGAATTACATTCTTTGATACCATCTCGGGCCATCTTTGCTAGGAATACTCGGTTCGCTAATTCACAACTTCAAGCTGCAGTACATATCTCAACTTGTCGTACCAAACGGGCGCTATCCACATTCCTGTTTTCCTCTCACTTGTGATATAGGCAATTGTTCCTAAGTGCTTTAGCACGGTAAACTAAACATAGCCTGTTCAGGACCACAATTATTTAAAAAAAACTTTAATCTCTGTTTTTACTTTTTTTTCTTCACCATGTAGCTAGAACTAGAACAAATTTTCAATACAACACATCTTGGAAGAACATTCAACCACGTGTACATACATTGTGTATAACCGGAAGTAACAAGTTCAATTTCAATTACCAGTTCCCAAAACTAAGTTACGGAAATGATAATTGTTTAATTTAGTAACATATACGCTAATATTGATCACTGAGAGTTATTAAATATTCATAAGAAGAAATACGTTATTATATAACCTTTTCTTTTCAATTATGAATTTAAAACAGCAACTTTCACTTTCAACAAACTGACGCTGATGTTGTAGCACCGGTAAACAATTGGATGCACTCGCTTTTCTCACAAGTGAAGGCTTACTTAAATCAGAAGATGGTATCACAACCAAACAACACCTACGCCTACCGCTCATATATCGGAACGGTGTTAAATTATGGAAAGTAGGTCAAGAGTTCAGATCTAGGTTGTACCTTATGGCACAATGATATAGCTGGGCAGATGAATACACTGGGGCACGCAAATAACGGTTTCTCGAAACGTCAAGTACTTGCAGCGACCAGCAAACAAATCGAGATGATTGGTCACGTGCACTCGGATTTACTTAATCAGGAAAAGTTTCTCATAAGCGGTGTTGAATTAAAAGCTAAATTTGTACGATCAAGAGATACCTTTAGTCTAATGGCGGCGCAAGGTTCAAATTACAAAACGCGAATTATGGACGCTAGTTTACTGGTGAGACGTATGCGTCATCTTTTTTTTATTACGAAGTTCACCCTTAGAACTTTGGAATACTTAATTACAACTACAGGCATTTTGACTGTTGACTGTTGGTTAAACTATAGTAATTTGTTGGCTTGTTTTAATATATATACAGCGCCACTCTATTTTACAAATCCAAATATAACAAAGAAAGGTTTAAACAAATTAAAAATTCACTAAAGGTGCAACAAAGAATTTTCAGCAACATATTGAACATGTTACATAAATAGCTTAAGAAATAGGAAATTTTAGTTCATTAAAAAATAGAAAAACATTCTAAAATAACCAAGTAACTTTCATTCTTTATTAAAACCTTTTGAAATAATATTATAAAATTGTTTGCAACACTGAGTAGAACAAATTGAAGATCTGTCAGGTACTACTACTGTGACATGAAATTAAATAAACTACACTACGTTCCAAATGAAATGCATCACTTAGAAATAATAATGCTATGATCTTGAAAGTTATGATAAAATAATGCTTTATTAACGTGTATAAGATGATGAAATTTTGAAGGCAAAATATTAACAATTAACAAGAAAATGTTAATAGTGTGTAGCATCGCCACGCACAGCAATGCAGGCGTTCATTCTCCGTGGCATACTTTCTATGAGATGGTCTATATCCTCCTGAGGCGTTCCATCCCAGGTTACCTGGAGATGGTGTCGTAATTCATCCAAGTTGTTTGGGGGCCTTGGTAGTTGCCTTAGTCTTCGACCCACCATGTCCCACATATGTTCAATAGGCAAAAGATCTGGCGTTCGCGCAGGTCACGGCAATACTGGTAGTTGCACTTGATCCAGAAACCTTCTTGTAACATGTGCGGTATGTGGTCTAGCATTATCTTGTTGCAAAATACCATTTGGCAACGTCTGCATTAACGGTACTACCACTGGCTCCAAAACATTATCAATGTAACGCTGAGCACTTAATGTGCCTAGAACGAACACAAGAGGAGATCTTCACCAACACGTATGGCACCCCAAAACCATGACTCCAGGTGTTAAGCCTCTAGGTCGTCTTTCAACAAACTCTAAATTTCGACGTTCTCCTCAAAACCGCCGCACCTTGTGACGACCATCGTTTCGCCACAAACAAAAACGCGATTCGTCGCTGACGACGATTTTATTCTATTGAAAGCCCCAGTCCCGCCGCTCTTGACACCATGCCAATCTAGCAGTCTTATGCTCTTGAGTTGACTGGGGTCGTGGGTACGGATGATACGAATGTAAGCCAAAAGACTTAATTCTCTTGTAGATTGTTGACATTAATAGGTGACGATCAATAGCTCCTTTCCAGTCCACCGCAACAGACTTTGTTGACCGAAACCGATCTCTTGTGGCCATCCGCCTATGAAACCGTTCTTCACGATCTTTGGTGCTGCGTGGTGGTCTTCCACTGGGACGAGGTCGTTGAATGCCTTCTTCAGACCAAGAAGACCAAATGCGCGTCACCGTGGTGTGGCCTTTTTCTCGAAATGACAAACCTGCTTCTTTTATCCCGATAAAATTCTACCCCTGTTAAAATCTGAAACTTGGGCAAAGTTTCGTTGTTGTCTTACTGGGGGCATTTTTTCAGAATAAATGTGCCAGTTAAACAACAAAAAATTGACACTAAGCGACTAGATTTCTTAAAATGTATAAGTAAAAATTGTTGATAATTGATGTTAACAGTAGTGCAGAGTACATAATGACTTGTTCTTTTTCATTGAAACTTCTATCGTTTTCTATATGATACTGAAACATTATTTTGCCAAAATTTCAAAATCATAGCATTATGATTTCTAAGCGGTGCATTTCATTTGAAACGTAGTGTAGATTAAAGTATAATCTCATTCTGACAAACTTTTGCAAACAATTATTTTGTGTTATAAAATCACAACCCCATCTCTGACAAACATAGAAATAAACACAACGTTAAATGTCATTATGTTTACATTTGTTCGCATTTAAGATGAAGACATCCCTACATTTTCGCTATTTTAAGGAGTGTAGGTTTTAATTTTTGCACAGTCATACAGATTCACGAGTCACATGTTTTGAGGTAGGTACTCAACGTAAGGCTTATTTCGCACCATATTAAAAGGTTTTGTTAACAGTTCTCCTTTATGACTCAACGGATTTCATTTATTTTTGTACTGTCTATAAAAATCAAGTACCGGAAGGGATTCATGGCATTTTACAAAAAAATTGTTTAAATAAAAAGTTAACAATTTTTTTTGTAAAAAAAAATTTCCCAACCATTAGTACCTTAAATGATTTTTTTTTGTAGTTTTTTCTAAATAAGTTATTTATATATTGTTAATAATAACCTAGAAAAATTAACAAAACGATGTTAAGAACCCGGTTGGAGCTTATGACTCCGCCCTCAACCTCTCGGAACATGTGCACGTTTAGAAACTACCGGAAGTGGTGAATGTTTACATATACCATGCCGACATTTATGAGATATTCGATTTTACACAAATATTTTTCTACCAAAAGTAGTTTTTAATATATTTACAAGATAAACTAAAAACAGAATTGCAAGTAATTTATTCAGAGAGCAACTTAAAAGAATGGTGGTTATAACATACTTTCACAGTTGATTAAATACTGTTTAATAATCATTAAACAGTGCTATGACTCATAATAATTGATTAATATATAAAATATAATTTTTACCTTAATAATAAATTGAATTACTTTATTGTGAACTAGCGTGGAGCTTCACTCCGCGCTATAAAAAAATATAAAACATAGCGGATGCCCTATTAAAAAATATGAATTTTACAAATTTGCAAAATTCCAGAAAATCAAAATCATGAATGAATCGAACGTGCCTATTTTATTGGTCTAAAACCATCTTCGCATTATTGCCATTCTAATGAAACCTTTTTTGAGCACATCGGTTGGATGGTTTCAAAGTCTATAACGAACATAGGTAGAAACAATTTTTGTATTTTATATTTTTATATTTTTTCATAAAAAAATAATATTTTCCTACCTAAGAAAATTCGTCTTTATTTCATACAAAATTCATGTACACTCTGATTACTAAAGTACTTAGTGTAGAATGACAGTTATACAAATACGTATTGTGTGCCGACTTATCATATTGGAACAGACAGTCGCGGGGTAATCCCGATGGTAACCATGTAAGTCAAGATACAGAAGAGGGAAAGAAGTCTTCTACAGGTGTTTATGTAATTGTTTTATTCACTATACTAACAATATATACTAGGGATGTGTAATTTTTTTTTGTTTCTGCAGACAACACTGCCAAAGTAAATAGTGAATAAATATGAATTGTTATTTTTGCCTTTGTTTGCTTTACAGTACACTTTTTTCTATCAGAAAGATCTTCATTCGACCGCACTGTGTATAATTCCCAATGGGTTATTTTGTATTTCCAGATAGAACGTGATGATGAATTTTGAGAAAGTATGCTGCCAAAATTGTCTAATTTTTATTTAGAAGCCATGTTGCCGGAAGTTTAAAAAAATATATAATTTTACTGGTAATAAATGAACACAAACCACTTGTAAGCTTTCCGGCTTTTTTGCTGGTCCAGGTGCATTTGAAATATGCCAGTCAATTTAGTTGAAAGCGCCTCAACCAATTGTAGGTCTTCCGCATGTCGTAAATTAGGGCGGTTACATGACAAACGTTCAAATTAAATTTTGTTCTTTTTTACAACGTAAAAGAATGGTTGCACTAGAGTGATAACGTGTGTCTTGCAGCAATTCAGACTTTAAAAATAGTAAACCCAGCCTACTGGACCTACTGAGCCAATTGTCGATATTTGCTTCACGTTGGAGATATCGAAAAAAGGTATTAGGAAAAGTTTTTTAAAATTAAATTTTCATCCCTAATGCCGAGTTTCATGAAAAAATTCGCATTTTTAATTTTTTTCAGTGTTTTTGAGTCTATGCTTTTCCATTTAATAGAGTGCCATGGAAAACAAAGAATAATTATTTTATTGCCGTAATTTCCAATGTCAACTAATTACCTGTTCATTCGAATACATTTCTCAATTCTTTTGCGATTCTCTTTAACCACTTTTCTCAGTTCTGAAATTGTGGGTTGATGCAAATACATATCCAGTCGAACATTAAGAGGAAGATGTTCAAATGTATCCCAAAATTCTCCACCAAAGAGTTAACTAAACATTCAGAGTTTAACGAGTTATTAAAGAACAAAGGAATGGTCTTTACAATTTATAATCCAATGAGGTTATCTGCAACCCAGTATTTACAGTAGTTTTGAGACAATACCACTCCATTAGTCGTAAATGTAGCTTTCTAAATAAACATTTTATTCAGAAAATTCCAGTCATTGTAAAAATTTGTAAGAATTTTGGTTTGAAGGGTTTGATTTTAAGTCAAACGAAACATATTTTAACTTTATCTTTGTAAATATTCAGTTGAGACGCTAAATCTCGAAGGTTCGTGCATGTGTTTGCTCGATTTTCTGCCAAGATATCGTTATCTTCAGGACGCGGGTGTATTCGACGAGGTTTCCCATTCTGATGTATTTTAATAGCACTGCCAGTTTCATTGAAAAGAGTATTTACGGCGGCAGCACTTCCATGACTAATTGGAACTCGTAGGGGGTGTCTTAAGCTAAACGCTGCAGCAACATCTCTGCTACTACGAGCAAAATTGCCAAGTAATCGGATTATTTTGATTATTTTCTTAAATCCAAGCGCGTTGTATGATCATAAACTAGAACTTCACTCAATAATCTCAACCTTTTGCCAGATTGACATTTCTTTTAATAAAATTTTTGTTTTTCATGGTACTCTATTTAATTGAAAAGCAAACCTGTAACTGTGTAGACTTAGCTCAAAAATACTGAGAAAATTTAAAAGGCGAATTTTTTCGTATTACGGATCAAAATTTAATTGTAAACAACTTTTTTCAATATCTCCAGCGCGAAGTAGAATACGCCAATTGGCCCAGTTTGCAACGTCGTAGTAAGCTGGGTTTAAAGTTCACATTTAAGTGGAATACCTCAAAACATGTGATTCGTGAACTGTGCGACTGCAAAAGATTAAAATAGCAAAAATATAGAGGTGTCTTCATCTTAAATTTTAACAAAGTTTTAATTCCTTCAGTGAAAAAATACCATATACATATACCAGAGAAGTAAAGTATCGTTTAATCGCTACATTTATATGTAGATTCTTATAATTATCGAAATTACATAAAAGATAAAATCGCCCGACCTCTAAGTGGGAGTGTTCGCTTCTTCACTACGTTGTAAAATATTTTCCGTAATACTGATTTTGTTATTAAGGGAGTTTTGAACATAATTACGGATAACTACGGTAGATTTGCAGGTTAACATGTATTTTAAATAACTCTACACAATCAATTTGGTTAGTTTTTACGTTTTTAACAGCAATTGCCCGTTTAAGTTTCTGCATCAAAGGTTTTGAACATCATTAACCGCTAATTGCGTTAATTAATTGCTACTACATGCACCAGCTATTCCCAATATAAGTGTAATATGTATTATATAATTTATTAAAAACCATAAAATTACTCACTTTTATTATTATGAACTAATTATCTAATTGTTCAAAGGAACGTACGGTTATGCATGGTTACGTTATGGTCTATGATCATCAATAATACGGTTCACATTCATTATTTAACTTATAACTATAATAACGCGGTAGAGTATTCTGATCCTTGAATTTTATTCTTAAATCTTCTACACTTTTACAAAAAAATTTAGAAAAAGTTGTATGAAGAATAGCGTATTACCATGGAAGTAATGTGCACGTTAACCCTTCGTGCTATTTTTGTCCTTAAGTGGGAATTTTTGTAGGAAATAAGCGAATTCTACATGAAAAACCACTAGTATCCTTTTTTATTCTTGATCCTGACGAAAGGTGGCTGCCCAAATAAATCGTCTCAGAGAATAAGTAGAGAATACTCATCGAAGCCATAAATCTAGGTGAAACACAAAATAGCGGCGTTCTAGTCCCAGTTGTATACAATTTCTTCTACATGCACCAACAGTACATATTAAACATGTGAACTGTTGTTTTTTTAAGAGGGCATTGTTTACTTACCAATAATATTACCGAGGTTTACCTAGGATAATGTCCTGTATACTAAGTTGAATTTTAGATTTTACACTTTATGTAAACTTATCTTCTTTTTTAATTTTATAATCAAGTATTTTTGGTATTTTTTGAAAACTATGTTACAAAAATAGAAAATAAATTTTCTGTTAAATAGTTGTCGCCCTAACCTCACATTATGACGTCAATCCTTAGTTTTTTTAAAATTTCTATCCATCCATTTTTTCTTTTAAATCCAGGTGAGCCCGTTAAGTGTACCGTCACCGGAAAATCTTTATTAAAAAAGCATTACTTACTTCAGAGAACAACGGATTTACTACTACTATTTACTAGGTAAATAAACTATAGGTGCTGTAAGGGTGTTTCCAGTTGCAAATGAGGCTTGCAATCAATTTCCACCAGTACACAAATTAAGAAATGTTTTTATTTAGCGTAGCCCAAAGATATTCCACAATCCAATACTGAATCCTTAGACGGTTTCCAAACAGATTGTTCCATATCCCACAGTGGAGGATAGTTACAAGGTTTTAGCGGCGGTTAAAGATGTTGCTAAAATAAAATTATTTCAGGTAGAAGTCCAGTTGGGGAGTTAGTCAAAGGTCACAGTTTCCCTCTTTATGAACACCGGCCCTTTACCTATGATTGATGACGACTAATGAATGATTTCTAATAAAAACAGCTCTCTTTAATTCAATTAAATTTATGCGATCAAAATCTAAACATATGGTTTTTAGTAGCGATCAGTTTTCACTATAATTGTTAATTTAAGTTACTTTCACAATTTATTTTTGAGCAAGTATCTATAAAGAAAATTTTCAGAGAATCGTTTATTAATGGTAACTATTAAGCAACTCCAAATTATGCGTTAAAACCGCTGCAAAATTAACTGTCATAATGCTTTCTCATATACGTAAACAAATATATCGGTTTATAAACAAGATAATCCGTTATTTTAGGCCCGCCTTTTTAATTTTCCAATTTTTATTCACCGACCTCAAAAACTCCTAATTTTCGAATTTGGAGCAAATCGATTCATAAATAGAAAAATCCGCCGTTTGATCCACCATTTTGAATTTTTTATTTTGACAAATGATTTATACTCAACGATCGTAAAAACCCCCCAATACCCGACTTTCAAAAACATCGGTTTATAAATTAAAAAATGCACAATTTGCACGCTTAAAGAGGTGCGCCACTGGTTATTATTTTTTTTATTTTTGAAATTATATAAAAAGGTATTAGTTTGGTTTTTTAATTTTTTAACTTTTTAAAATTTGAAGCAATAAATTTAATTTTTTAAGTCCCTTAAAATGCCCCACTGGTTGAATTTTGCTCAATAACGAACCTGATCTAGATTTTAGGCAAAGAATTTTTGTACCAAATTTCATATCGATAGCTTTAATCGTTCAAAAGGTATTGCGCGCACACGAACAGACACACGGACACGAAATTTTTTTTAAAAAATGTGTTTCGTGTTCTTTAGGCCATAAAACGTTGATAAAACAAGAAAAATTTGAAAATTTAAACCAACTACATAGCTTTCTCTTTGTAGGTAAGTATATGAGAAAGCAATAGGGTCTATTAATAAACGATTTGAACGAAGTTGATAGGAGGCGCTGCATTGATTTGTATGAAACATCTAACAATGAATGCATTGCGTCCAGGAATGAGAACTGTCAGACATTCTGTACTTTCATTACGAGATGGTAGCCTGGTCGACATAAAATTTTCACTTTGGAAAAACAGGAACGTTAAAGAAAGCGATTCTCTGAAAAATACTGTAACCAACTCCTGTATTAATGCGCGATTGACGATCTCGCCTTTTTAAATGCGTTCGCTGCGCTCACGCGTTAAAACGTCTCATCGTTGGTCGCCTTCATTAATACACTTGATTGTTAAATAACCATTAATTCAGCAATTTAAAATACTCTTTTACCTCATAATGTATGTATGAAAAGAATAGTACGTTCAGACTAAATGTATGAACATTTTGGAAATTCCAACTCTCCCTGTGTTCAGGCGGCAGGTTCGAAATTTGTTTTAATTAAAATTCAACTAATTATTGATTGTTTGATTATATCAATATGCTAAAATTATTTCTCTTCTGAGGAATTGGTATAAAAAAATTATCACCCCATACACAAAAAAAATTGTTTACAAAACGGCTTAATTGCTAATTACGGATAATTCTGTCAACTCAGAATTTAAAGTGATAGAAACCAATTGCCTACATGTTCACTTAATGAGATTATATAGTAACTAGGTTACTGCCTTAATTGCGTAGAGCAATTACAGTAATGTAATTAATTACTGTAATATATTGGATTACTTATTGTTAGGTTTTGCTTTCTGTTGCAAAGATGACCTTTAATTACAGCAAGACTGATATTTTGATGTCGATTATTGTTTGTTGAATTTTTGGGTTTTTGATTAAACAGTTTGGAGTTTTTCTTTTTAAATTTTAATTAATTTTAGTAATTGCACTGCCTAGAATCATTTATTGACGCATACATTAGGAAGCGTTGAGAATATTTTTAATTTTGCGTTTTCAAAATTTATTGGGTTTATTGAGTAATTTAGATTCAATTAAAGTTAATAAATTTATTTAAGGGAATTTTTGTAAATTTAAAGAAAGTATTCCGAGTTGTAAGTTAGAAATTAAGTTATTTATTTACTGTGTTGATATTTTCTTGTCTTCTGCGGCTATTCAAATTTATTATCACCTAGCCCAATGATTTTTACCAAATCTTGAGTATTATTTATGGTAACTGCAAGGTTTTTGAAGCGTTATTTCAGGTACTTTACGTCTTACAACGAAGACTCATTTAATTAATTGCTCCATGTTACGATCTGAATGTTTTAAATTGTGGCACCTGTTTGACACTTGAGTTTTACGGAACAGTGGCAGAACGATAAAAGCCATAGGAGTACCAATTTTTACATCTACTTAATTCTCTCTTAAAAATAATTCTTCAAATGGTCAAACATTTTTGTTATATCTTCAACTATCATTACTAATGACATTATACGGGACGCTAAGAATATCAGTAGCATAACGTTATGCATGTTTTGAAAAATATACTTAAAAATATTCTTCTGTTTACACGATTCGAAGAATACGTTACTTGTATAATATAGTACGAAATATGTTTAATGGCCCAAAATATTCTTACCCATACATACACACGCACGAACGTAAGCACACACACATTTTACTACGGGAGAAAGTGGCAGTACATCGCAAGTGACAGATAAGGAAAGGGCCGGTAGCTCAGTGGAAAAAGTGGGTGACGTGTGACTAATTTTGCGTTTAGGATTGTTCGTAATACGTGAGACGCAATAAGGGTAAGTCAAAGATTATATGTGCGTCAGGATGTTTATGAATGGCAATCTGGGGTGGCAATACCTAAATACGAAAAAAGTTCACAGCTAAGTTTAAAACAAAAAAAAAACTTGCTTACCTTTTGTTGTCGCAAACCAAGTAAATCAATGAATTAACAGCCGGTACGATGGTTCTTACAAAACTTCAAAATATTTGCACGTACTCGCAAAAAAATGACGTGCTAAAGACCAACTGATTGGTCAACGATATTATTTACTCTATTTTTACGTTACGTCAAACCTTATCTCTTAAAATAAAATTATATCAATAAAAACTCAAAATAGCAAATATTCTAACAGACAAATTGTCATCGATCGTTACTTTAAAGCTTTTACTAAAATAATAAAAAATAATTGAACGTTGTGGCTGTAAAGTTGCATGAATCAAAATTCCCATAAAACAAATAAACAAAATATCTAATCTTTTAAATCTGGTACTCCTAAATAATAATAATGCAGTAACAAAGGAAATAAGTTACAGTAATATTAGCCAGTAATGAAATAATACTCTCAAGTCATTAACACTATTCGTATATTATGATAATGATGTAAATTAAAATAAACAATCAGAGAATTGAAAGATTCAAATTCCCTAAATGATATACTACAACCATCTTAATTTCAAATACTACCAAAAAAACATTGACAACGTCGAACACATCAATTTGACAAATTTTTGTAATACGTAAATTTGTATAAAATACTCAGAAAAAGCTAAAAATAATGCACACTATGAAATGGTGCACACACGGGTGAATACACTTTATAAAAATTAATTTAATCGCCTGAAGGGCTCCTAAGCAAAACTGTAAATAATGTTGACGTACAAAATAGTAACATGAATAATTAGTTGGAGCTAGCTAAATAAATTTATGATGTGCATCGGTTTTTTCGCTGGATTACCAATACAAATTTGATTAAAGCGAAGATTTATATTTACAGCAAATTTTATATCTGTTTGAATAGCTGTGAACGCGGATGGACTTCGTGAAAAGCATTAATTACACTAAACTTGTAAACTAACAATCCGCAAAATGCGATTATCATCCAAAATGAGGAATAGCACTAATTCTAATACCAATTGCTATTCGACAGACCCGTAAAAATGTCACTACTGACAATCGATACACAACATCATGATGTCACCGGGCTGGCTGAATATTACTCAAGATCTACAAAGGGTGAACGGAAAAGGATAAAATCAATTAACCCCGGTAGATAGTGGGAAAATTCAGTACGTCCAAACTCACATTGCACGTTCCACCTCTTCCTGTAACAGCTAGAATGCGACTCCTTTACGAATTTAAAAAATGTCGCCATCACAAATTTCACGTGAATTCGGCAATCACAAAAGAGCATTTCTTCAAATTGTAAACGCGGTAAAAACGAAATGAATTTCGGGAACCGAATTAAACAAATTACGTCATTAGCATCAATCTACCTCGAGAAAAAACATCATGTATTATGATCTGTTTTCTCCGCCTAAAATCTTTGGAAAATCCACTCTAAACTAAATTATTCTAAACTAAATTATCAAAATGATTCCCGACATACCGTCGCCAATGTTTTCAATCTGCAAACCTACGCTCCCTGAAGTAATTTTAATTACAAAGTAACAATTTTTAATGACGTAGGTTTAACTCAACTAAACTATAATTAACGATACTCAAAATAGGATTATCCATTATTCGCTAGAAAATATTAAATTCCTATATAAAATTACTAATATACAATTGTCAACGCGTGAAACCTAATCGTGATATAAAAACTTCAATCTATTAACCGCAAACAAACCGAAAAAATCTATACTCCGTTCGTTTGGACTCAGGGAACCTAAAAATGGATATTTTCGGACTCAATATTATTTCAAATTTTTTAACGGATTATACTAACTCTATTTTTTTTTAATTTGTGTATTTTAACCAGCTTTGCAAGGAAACTAATGCCATCCGATTTCAACAAGCTAAAAATGCGTCATTTTGTCCTAAGCCATCTTGCCAAAATAAATATGAAAAAATCATTATTTTATTTGTTAGGAAGTAACTTGAAAAGAATGAGCCCAAGCTTAAAAAGATCTCAGTTGTCAAATGGGCTGACCCGGTCATAAATTGTTCATTTGATTAAAAAAGGGATACGCAAATGGATTTTTGCAAAAAACTATTGGGCCGATGTAGTATATCTTTTGTACACTTTTTTTATTTATTAAGCAATTTTAATTTGACAAGTCTCATTTCGTAGATTTTTTAATTTCCTACAATTCTTTGAAGACTGAGCTGTCTAAATTTTGAAAGTGTTTGGGATGAGCGACAAAGTAATTTTGCATACTGTTTATTTAAAAACAATAGCGAAAAAATGATCAAGAGACCTTTTCCTTCGTCCCAAAGAATACTTCTCAACATTCAACCCCGTCTAAACATTTATTGCGATTTTCGATTATTTTTGTCTGGTTTGGCTGGCCTATAATTTAATGTATGTTTTTCGTTGCTCCACTTCACAAACCTTTTATACGCAATGTAAACACTGCATGTAATCATCAGGAATTTTATACAGAAAAGAATGTAAAACTTCAAAATATCATTTCAGTAACTGTCATCTGTGAAAAACAAGCAAATTGGCGATACCGTGCCAAAAGTATGCACTTACGTAACATTATTATATTAATAGGGCTGTCAATGTCATTCTTCTTTTTCCTACGTAACGTGCTCGTGTTCAGTAAGATAATTGTATACCTATTTTAATACACCTTACGAAAATATATATTGTAGGTGAAAAATATTACCTGTCATAAACTTCATACAAAAACAAAATATCTGGTGTGGAACACCATACGATCTTCCAACCTACAGAATGGAAATTAAAAGAAATGAAATAATTTTAATAACATCTCTTTTAAGATAACAATGCAACATCTTTTATAAGTTAATTACGAAAATGTGCAACATTGGAAAAACAAAAACAATGATATATGTCAAACAGACGTTTAAAGCTTCATATCCGACAGAGGTTAATAGACATCTTAGATGCTAACTTAAAAAATTAAAAGAAATTACGTAATATTAATTATAATAATCCACATCAAAATGATGTTTAAAACTTCATGTCAGATGGAAATTAATATACAGGTATGGAAAAACATTATTGCGGGTCTAACTTACAATAAGCTAGAAAGAAACCCAATAAGCATTATATGAGTGTCAGAGAGACATAACTTTACCGATGTTGCCACTTGTACATATTTGCATGTAGGCACAAAATATGAACTACTTAAGACTGTTTCAATCTAGCTTCAACATTTCTAACGAAACCAAGGCAATTAAGATGATGTTGAAAAGTCGCATGTTCTTTGAAACTAAATACTTTACACTTAAACATTAAATGATAATACCTCAAACATCGAAGCTTATTGTAATTGCGAATTTATGACATGGTTCGATTACTACTCGTAAGAAGAACCAAGAAGAAACTTACGAGAGCTACAAACAAGAACATTAACATTTACATTAATAGTATAACTTAAGTTTAAGCTTTAACTTTAGCATCATAGTTCTTATTGAAAAACCATCTATTTTTAAAAATAAACAGAATACACTTTTTTCAAAACTCTACTTTATAGAATTTTCGAAAAGACTTCCACCTTGCGCAAGGAAGTAACCTAATCTGTGATAAAATTAAGTTCGGGTGTTTCCTAACATTTCTTGGGTGATGCTGTTTAAAGATGTAATTTTGACACGAAGTTCGTCCAAATTGTTAGCACGTTCATGCCTGTGTCCATAAATTTGCTGGGATACGTATCCCTAAACAAAAAAGTCGTTCGGCGCAATATCAGGTGAGCTAGGAGGATATTTAATAGTACCTTTTTCACTAATAATACGGTTAGGGAACGTAGTTTCCAAAAACTGTTATTGCAGTATGAACAGGATAGCCATCTTCTTGATACCAAATGTCATCAAAATTTATATTGAGGCGTTGAACAGCTGGAACTGTCTGGTTTCTCAACAGTTCTAAATATTTGTCCGCATTCAAGTTTCCATTGAAAAAAATTGGACCAATTATGGAATTGCCTAAAATTCCTGTCCACAAATTAACTTTTTGGGGGTGTTGTGTCCGGTAAGAAATACTAATGTGTTTGTTTTCCCGAGAGTAACCAACAGCGACAGACAGATTGTGGTGGCCATGCAAGTTAAAAGAACACTCGTCGGTAAACAAAATATTTTCAATAAATCTTTCGTTTGTATTAACCCGATTCATCATATCTTTACAAAATTCCATACCTTGATGATCTTTTGGAAAAATTTCTTGTGTAGTTTGTAGCTTATAGCACCGGTATTTATTCCTTTTCAAGATATTGCGACCTGTTCTTGGTTCAATATTCATTTCTTCAACAATTGTACTATTTGTACTATTGCACGGTAAATTAGTTTCTGCTAAACCACACAATGCAATTTCTTGGAGTTCGCGCTCTTCGTTTAAGTTACTACCAGGATGCTACCATCATTATCATCAATGCTACTGCATTTTCTACAATTATTTAAACATCCGCATCATTTCAAATTTACACACAGTACGTATAATCGTACTTTCTGATGGCATTGGCTTGTTTTCAAAGGAAAAGGCAAACCTGTCATTATTTCTTATGCAGTGCTTTAAATGTGTCATTGATACTAGCCTACTCAAAAACGCGTGTATGGCATCAGTGCTTTTAGTTTGTTGTGTATTGTACTGTACTATGTTTATTTATTGTAAGTTAGACCCGCGATAATATTTTTCCATACCTGTATATTTGTTAACTTAAAAAAATATCTGGTGTGGAAAACCACACGATCTTCCAACATACAAAATGGAAATTATAAGAAATGAAATAATATTAATAACATTTTTTTAGGATAACTATGCAACCTCTTTTATAAGTTCATTACGAAAATAGGCAACATTGTAAAACAAACACAATACTCTATGTCAAACAAACGTTTAAAACTTCATGCCAGACAGAGGTTAAATAGACATCTGGACGCTAACAAAAAATTAAAAGAAATGAAATCATTTTAATTATAATTTTTTTAGGATAACTTTTTTATACGTTCATAACGAAAACAGGCAACATTGTAAAAACAAAAACGATAATCTATGTCATAATGACGTTTAAAACTTCATGTCAGATAGAGATTAATAGACATGAATACATGGTTACTTAAAAAAAAATCCATACCCGCTCGCTTCTATAAGATATCAATAACACAATTTAACCATTTTCGTTCATATTTAATTAATTTTTACACTTACCTTGCGTTATATTAAGAAACTTTATAAAGAAAAGTTATGTAAAACAAATTTTTTTTAAAAAATATGTTTACACCTTTTCCTGTAAAGTAATCGTTATTCAGATATTGAAAAAAATTGAAATAACACTTAAATTCTACCTTAGGAATTTTTGCCGCTAAATTACGCGTTTTATCAAAAAATTGCATAGAACATAGTTAATCGATATGTTTAAGGTCTATATATAGGTATTTTTATACCTCTGAATATGCAGCTGTTTTAGAAATATTTGATAAAACCAAAAACCGTCCCTAGTAAACCCCCCTCTCCCCACTGGATTTTTCCCAAAATCTAATCAGCTCCAAGTAAAATGAAAACAAACTTAAACACAAAATTTTAAGTACATAGGTGTTTTCGTTCTGGAGTTATACATCCACACACACACACACACGCGCGCGCGCGTGAGCGCACGCACGCACGCACCCACTCACACGCACACGCACACACTCACACTCACACACGCACACACGCACACACGCACACACGCACACACGCACACACGCACACACGCACACACGCACACACGCACACACGCACACACACACGCACACCCGCACACACGCACACACGCACACGCACCACGCACACAGCACACACGCACACACGCACACACAACACAACTACAGCACACACGCACACACACGCACAGCACACGCACACGCACGCGACATGCAACACGACACAGACACACAGTCACACAGACACAGACACACAGACACAGACACAGTAGAAAAAATCGATTGCATAACTTTCTATACCTTACATGTATATATATATATATATATATATATAATATATATATATATATATATATATATATATATATATATATATTTATATATATATATATGTAGGTTGGAAGGCGAAACGATTATATAATCCTTTTTGTTTGCTTTAACTTTCTACCAAATAAATACACATTAACTTTTTACTCATGGATTCAAATGCAATGTTCCGCATTTCTTTAAAAGTTAAACATACCAAATATAAATATACTGAGAATTAAAAATTTGTATATTAATACGCTTAATAAATGTGTCAGTTATGTAACTTTCTCATGGGTATTAAATATATTTCATTACCAGAGCAGAAAATGAGGTTTTATGGTTAAAATTGCGTTTATTGTATTAATTATCTGTTAGATAATTATGAAGGCTTGTAAATAGAATTAGCATTTTGACTGTAGTGAATTTATCTATTTAGCGCTATAGATAGGTAATTTGGTTAATAGTTGGCAATACTGTAAAGGAGTTGTGCCTAACGTTAAAGTGCCAGGTCAGATACTATTTTTGTATTATTGGGACGTAGTTTAAAATTCCAAATTTAATTGCATGTTAATAGGAATTGGAATATAATAACATTGTAAGATTATATATATATATATATATATATATATATATATATATATATATATATATATAACTTAGTGTAAAGTGGTTTATCTCTAAAAATTGCAACAATGTGTTTCCTGTAATAAATGTTTGCAAATATACAATTCAATCGGCCTAATTAGACTAATGTATGTATAAGCCTCTTAAGAGATTAAAATTTTATTATTTAAATATTTTTATCTTATGTTTGTAAAACAGAACTTGATATTAATTCATTAAAAGTATTTTTGGAAAGTTGTTTGGTCATCATATTTAAGTTATGCTGGCAATTGTTAATGTATGAAAATTTCTTGTGCCAAACTAAATATTTTAACGTTATGGCGGCCTAGGCCAGAAAGCATGAGTTTCTGGACGATTTTGAGAATTGGTAAGATAGTATATCCGGGAGGAACCACCAAAAAAGTATTTGATAGAGAAAACATATTTTAAGCCAAACAAAGTTACGATTGTTGTAGAGATACATTAAGCACAAAAGTGTTGCGGTCTGGTCGACGTGGAAATAAATCAATTTTTTTCATCTTCTTGTTAACCATGTTACCCTAAACTGGTGTCGGGTGGTTCTCTGACGATTCTTTTATCCATTGTTTCCACTTTTTCTGGTCTCTGGCTTCTTACTTAATTTCCTCCTTGGATAGGAGTTTAGTTTGTACCGTCCAGGACTCACATGAGTACATCGCAATTGGGGCTAACATGTTGTTTTATATTACAAGTTTATTCTGTCTGTTGATTTCTCTCTTTCCAAAGATGGTGTTATTTAATTGATAGTTCACCGCGTTTGTCTTTCTCACACACATTGGCTATCTCCAGGTTCATTTTCCCATCATTTGTGAATGTGTTTCCTAGATATTCAATTGTTGGTACTTCTTCTAACACTTTGTTGTTATAGCTGAAGTTGTAGATTTTGTCTGTTAGTTTTTTAAGTAAATATCATTATTTTACTTTTGTTCACATTCGCTCTCATGTGAATTTTATCAATCCCTTTCATACTCAAACACCACTTCCCTTTGTACCATATCAAATGCTGCTTGCAGATCTACAGAGGCTAGGATTTCATTTTTTGTTCCTATTATGCTTCTGAATATAAATGTATAATCATTTGTTTGTCTTCCAGCTCTCAATGCTGGCTGGTCTTCTTCCAGCTTATTTGTTATATTTATTCTATTTTTTTCTCTATGATTCTTGTGTATATCTTAAAAATTATTGATGAAAGGCGTATTGCCCAGTAATTTTCACAGCTAGTCTTGTCTCCTTTCTTGTGCATTGGGGTAAATATGTTTTCCCACTATTCGGGTATAGTGTCAATTCATCTAGCTTCTCTAAAAATTTTTCATAACCATTCAACTCCATTATTTCCTAGCCATTTTACCATCTCTAATTATCAGCTCCGCAAGCTTTTCCTGTTTTTACTAGAGCCTCCACGAGTCTTTTACGTGCTTTTGATTATATTCCAGAACTTCCTATTTTTGTCCTTAAACCCTTGGTTTAATTCCTCTCCAACTTTTTCCCATGATCTCATTTTTGCATTTTTACCCTTTGCTTCGCTTGTTTATTTAATTCCTCATATCTTATTTTGCCTTCCATATCTTCCAGGCTGCCTTCTTTTATTTAACTATATTCCTTACTTCATTGTTCCATCATCTGTTTTTTTTTTTATTTACTTTCGTTATTTTCCTTACTCCACTCACTTCCGTTGCTGCCAATATTAGTGTCCTTGGTAGAGTTGCCACTCTGTTTACATAGTTATCTTTTATTTCTTTATTGTTTAGTCGACCTATGTTTATTATAGTATAATATTTCATTTCTTCTTGAGACTCTATATCTTCTTTTATTTTTGCTATCACCAATCTGTGTTTTGTGTTTAGTTGATTATTTTTGTATTGTATCCTGAGTATATACAATATAATCGATTACGCTTTTGGCATTTCTCTCTTCGGTAATAAATGTGTAACGGTCCTCTATTGGTACATACCAAAAGGAATTTCCAATTTTGTAGGTTGTTTATAATACAAAATTTTAACATTCTCTTTCCATTTGTATTTAATTCATTTTCGCCATAACTTCTTATACATCCCAATCATTTGTATATCGTTTCCCACTCTGGCGTTCCAGTCTCCCATAACTAGGATTTTGTCTCTTGTATTCCTTGTTTCATCTATCACATTTTGTTATTGTCTTTACGTCTGTACCCTCTGCTGGAGCATATACTTGTATAACCGTAACTTTTTGCTCAATTCAAAAGTAATCGATAATATTCTAGACGATATGTTTTATGATTCTTTTGTTTAAATCTTCTACAATTATTATACCCACCGCCTCTTTTGTTCTATTCCTGATGGGACTCCCGAGTAATATAGCCATTAGTTTCCTAACCTTTTGTCTCCCTGCTCTATTATCTTTGTTTCGCTTATACCTATGGGGATATTCCATATTCTTCCATTTCTTCGATTATTTTTTTCAAGAATTTAAATGGTTCAATGTAAATATGTAAACTTTCACCATTATTACATATATTAAAATACTTAACTTTTTTTGGGTATTTAATGGTGTATTTTTGTATTTATGTTTATACAAATTTAAACGTTTCGATAATACAAAGTTATAGTCCTCAGTAGTAATAATATCTTGTAGAAATGTTTAAGATGTTTAAAGATTTTTATGAGATATGAAAACGCAAATATAAGCCTGCTATAAATTTAACAGTTTGATAAACGTATAAAGCCAACTATAGAATACAATTAAAGTAAAGGATGCCTATAGTGGTATTCAGCCTGAGAGTGCAGTACAGGTCTTACAGAGAGCACCGTTGTCGATTTTCTTGTCGGATGTCTCTATCAGCGAACATAGAAACTAGGTCCGGGACCAGCGCTAGTAAATTGAATTTAGGTAAACTGGTAACTTTGATGGAAGTTCCAGAGACACGTCGATTGTTGAATTTAATTTACTAAAAACGAATGTTTTGTGTGATTAATATTGCTGACCTATAACACATTAATGTTAAATGGTTTTTTTAATAAAAAATATGCTTAAATACAAGGTGAATGTACATTTTTAATTTACCACACAAAATAAAAATCTGTATTGTATCAAAATTAATAAATTCACAGTTGTGTACAGGGAAGTAAAAAAGATTAATTTTTTTTCTTGGTGAGAATTTGAGCACTTGTGTTCATTTATTCAATAGTAAACGATATTAAATATCACGATTTTTGTACTCGCGTGAAACATTTCCCCCGATTTGAATTTCTTAAGCTCCATACTACTCGTACGAAATCATTAGTAAGACTGAAACAAACATGTATATTTGCTTTTCATTTGGTGTTAAAAGACATTAAACATGAAAATAAATTATGTGTAAGATAATATTTGCTTGTCTGTACAAGTATATCTTTTAGGAAGGACCATGCTAAAAAAGAAGCAGCCACACAGAGCGCCGTCCTGCCATTTGAAATACTTTGTTATACCTGACCACACCGAACTCTCAGCCTAAATACCAGTATAGATCTTTAATAAATTGAGTATTATTAAACTGCTTTGAAAATGATAAATCAGAACACCCTCTAACGGTCGAAGGCTAACAATGAAAAGTATCACAAACAAATTTAACAAAATTTAATCAAATTATGATGTAAGTGTAAAGTTGTGGAAAACTTTAATTTGAAATTGTTAAAACATCATAATCATTTCTAGAAGATATTAATACTACTGAGGACGATAACTGTTAGTGTTACCGAAACATTTAGATTTGTATAAACATAAATACAAAAATACATCATTAAATACCAAAAAAAAGCTTGAATGGTTTAAAATTACTTTTTTGGGAAAATATTCATCTGATAAAAAACTTATTTCACATAAAATATGTTTATAAACCAGCACTATATTTTTTTATGCTGCGGTTTCTAAGAAAGTCACACTTTTATAAAATTCAACAAGAGTGAAAGACACGTTACCTATGATAAATATTGTCGGATGTTAGTGTTATATGGGTACAATCA
Source organism: Vesta saturnalis (assembly GCA_036346205.1). Classification (NCBI taxonomy): domain Eukaryota; kingdom Metazoa; phylum Arthropoda; class Insecta; order Coleoptera; family Lampyridae; genus Vesta; species Vesta saturnalis. The sequence continues at coordinate 986,947 of JARFJB010001296.1, forward strand.
CCCTGAAACCCTCTAAACATCCAAATCGAGGACTTTATATATATTTTTTAACTTTTGGAAGAATTTATTTTAGGCGGTACTGATTCAAATACTTGGTAATTTTAGTGTACCTAGTTTTTCTGTGTGTATTTAAGCTGTTTTACGTAATCGATGTCTCGCTTTACAACAAATCCGATAAAAAGGGCTTAGCATTCGGGAGCTAATGAGTTCGATTCCCGCTACCGTCTACCATGTATGAGCTTTTTTTAGGAGGTTTTCCTCACTCACATGTAACGGCATGGTCACTGCGTATATGCACACCATGTGCGGCTATTTAGACGAATGCTGGTGTAGTATTTCCCCCCTCGAAACCCTAATTTGGTTCCTTCTGATCCTATTCTGACCACACCCAAACTTAATCCCATCATGCATATATACCTAATGTATGTATGCTGTGAATCCATGATTGTGGCTAAAGGAGCTTGGGAAGCTCATGCAGCCCGCTCTCCACATGAAATACGTGGCATTTTCCTTCGTCATTAGTTTGTATAACGAATTCCTGAACACCGGTTGGTTTGTACTGAATTCTTTTGCAAATGTTAATGCAGCCCATGCGGAATTGCATAATATATTTATAAGAATTTTGACAAATATGTTCCTCTTATCGAACCGCTAAACGGACCTATCCTGTTTGGTTTAATAATACTATCATAAGCAATTTAAGGGTAAAGTACATATTACGATTATTCAAGGCTTAGGAAGCAAGTTAAACAACAAATCAAAAGCAGCATACAACTACGCATCAATAGAGCAGAAGATTCTATCTCTATAGAATCTACACAATGATGAGCTTTTATAAATTGGAAGAAAGGGAAGTCTAGAATTCCTGATGTAATGAATTGCAATAATACTACGCTTACCTCGCCACAAGTCCTTGTGGAGTCCTTCAAATCTATTTTTGTAGCGCGTATTCACCTTATCTGATGCAGCATCTGAATTTTCATGTTCCTAGACAAGGTTCTCGAGAACGACTTTTTATTTACCTAAAGCAAAACAAATGTACTACAATCATAGCCCGCCTAATCAATGTGCAAGTTATGTAATGCATTTTGTTCTAGTTATTATATTGTACAACTTACGAAAAATATGCTTTAAGTTCTATTTAATACATGTTTTGTTTTAAGAATAATTTGTATTTTTCTCACTTTTTTATTGCAGAATATGCAGGACTAGTTATATATCTCTAAATACAACACCCTACATATTTTAGCGGTTATACATTGTAAAAAGACCTTTCAAAAATTTATGGTTTCACTGCGTTAAACGTTATAGTTTTAGAGATATTTCCATATTTGTTAAAAAAATGACAACTCTAGAAGACCGTCTACAAGTTACCAATACAAACTGTAATGAAACAACCTTCATATTTGGTGCCAAATTGTAATGTCTCATAGGAAATTCGAGTCCCACGGTTGGACGCTAAATTGTGTCTCATTGGCAACAAATTTATAACTTATTGAATAAGCTAAAAAGTTTATTTACCCAGGCTATATCTTTAATGTGTAATGCAACTACAATCTACATTCAATGTAAACTGTTTAAATTTTAACAAAAAAAAATTAATAAATTTGAATTTTACTTTTAAGCTCAAAAAACTTATTTCCAATATTATTTATTGATACAATTATATGAAATTTATAATAGAAATTAATCCTGTCCCCTTCAGGTAAGATTCCTTAATTTAAATTGTCAATCGAGTTATATCAATCTCACGTTATGTAAACCAGTTTAAATAAATAATATATAAATATGAATTCAACAGTTAAACCTGCCAAAGGTTATTAATATTTAATATTAATAATATGTAACTGTAAATAAAATCAATCAATATTATAAGGTAACTTAAGCAAATTGTAACAAGTTTATTAGGTGAAGTGATAGACAGATACATTGTAATTTCTTATAAACAACCTATCAGTCCTGCAGTTAGCTTATTAAATTATGTACATACAAATTCGATGGTCGAGCTTGATACTCACAACAGGGATTTACACAATCAAGTCCATTAATAATAAACCATTGTCTTATCTCAAGAATATATAAAGAAACAAAATCTCTTACTTAATTGGCAAACATAATCCAATGTTAGGTTTCTCTTCCTGAACACACCCACATCCAATAATAATATATCCACAACAAATTGCTGTCTTGACTAAACAATTTCTTCCCTTTTCAGTAATCAAGACACATTTAAACCCTTTAATTACAAGCCGTATAGACCTGTGATGCTTGCTGGTGCAGGGAAGATTTAAGCATTTTCAATTTTGCTATTTAGTTTGAAAACTGTCTCAATTTACTATGGATTTACATAAATTGTTTATTACGTTTTAAGTTCTAGACTTAAATACAATTTAAACAAATTTTTTGAACTCTCAGTTGTATTCAATTAACTGTAAAGCACGTTATTACACCATTTACTTAACTAACCGTATAATTAATTTATAGAATATTATATTTATTAGTACCCTTAAAAGGCAATGCGTTTAGCACAAATTTTTGTTAAAAATTTACCTTCGATGTATTAATACATTCAATCTCCTATAACACAATATCATTATTAAAATGGTCTTGTAAATTATTCCTTTGATTCCATCATGCGTAAATTTATATACAAGATTTCAGAATAATTGTAAATTTAATGTTTTGATTTCCAATCTGTTACAAGATTCAGATATCCTAATACAAATCGATCTAGTTTTCGACTGATAAAATCGATTAGATTATCAATGCTTTTACTTAATTTTGTATCAAATGTTTGAATCCGACTCAAAGTATTAATCACCATTGGTCAATCTCCTTAAAGAACCAATAGAGCATTATTAAAATGGTTAGGTAAATTTATACTTCCTTTGATTAAACAACACGTCCTTTCAAACACTGTTTAAATTCTTAAATTTAGAATCAATTTTAAATTTCAATGTATGTTTCTGATTGACAACTACTGTCTTTCACTTAAGCACGGTTAGATTATCCATATACAATTTCTGAATCTAGGCTTTAAACTTGATTAATTGATCGTATGTTATAATTTAAACAAAATGTTATTAACTTTACAATTTATGTATCAACTTCTTTAGAATTCTTAAATAACAAAAAAACATTGTGTCATATTTAAACTCAATACTAACTACTCAAGGATAGATACTAAACACAACTTATGTTCTAGTTTAGAATTTAGTGCGGTATGTTTCAGTTTTGTATTAAACGAAATACATCATCCTTTCAAACACTGTTTAAATTCTTTAATTCTACGATCATTTTCATTAATTTCAATATTTTATTGACAAGTACTGTCTCTTTCACTTAAGCAGCGGCGGTTCGTTACCATTTACAATTTCTGAATTGGGTTTAAAATTTATTATTGATGTATGTTATATTTAAACAAAATGTTTTAACAGGTTTACAATTTATTTTCAACCCCTTTCTAGTCTTAATTCTTAAATAACAAAATAAACACATTGTTTCATATAAACTCAATACTAACTACCCCGTCAAGGCGGAAGAAGTCACTTAAACACAACTTATGTTGTATTTGTTTAGAATTTAGTGCGGTGTGTTTTCAGTTTGATTTTTTCGGTAAGTAAATCGCGTGAACATTATTATTAATGCTATTGCAATATATGTCTTATACCAAATCTTCTAAATTTCAAGATATTGCAAACGCTTGGCTAAATAATTCATATTTTAATAATGAGTTAAATTTAAGTCTTAAGTAACTTAGTTAATTTAACTTTTGTTGCGTGAGTTAAAAAACCAAAAAACAACAACTCAGATGTAAAAAGCGTTGATATTCATTATTATGGAGTATTACTAACAAGATTTTTGTTCATTAGTTCTGTAATGTGGCATGTGCAGATCGAAAATGCGTCTGGAACCTATGCGTTTTCCGGCTTAGGCCGCAAATTGGTAAGATACCTACAAAATTTGGGTAATTATTAATTTCACAATTGTATTTTTTAGGTTATATTGAATACTGGCAGTATTGCCAAGTGTTCGTATCCATTTGTTTTCAAATTGCTGGCAAGGCAACACATATGCACATATGAAGCCAGATGATTTGTCATTAAGGGAAGGTTCTCAAGAAGAGCCCAATAATCTAAATAAATAATCTTTAAAATTTTGTACCGTTTAAAGCCTACATTTACACTCTACCGTCTCTGACGAAATATGTAAATATAAATAAATTATTGACCATAATAATAAAAGTAATGCCGGTTAACTAATTCATTATTGTGAAGTGTAGCTTCATCTGAATAATAATGTTTCAAAAAATTTGGTTCTTCGTTAGATTTTTCAAGAGACCACAAACAAAAGTCTTGTGCATATTCACAATCTATTCCTTATAGATTCCGCTGTACTTAAATGTGATATGGACGATACCACTGATTTATTTAAATGCTGCCGAGATTAGATTAGCTTACACACGTGTTTCTGACTGTAATTCTGGTACTAATACCTGCATCTTTTAATTGGCATTCTACCTTATAAAGTGCTGAATTACTTCTTCAATTACAAGATAAATCCACAAAACCCAGGTATATAGTAGTATAATAGTAGGGTGTTCCATATAAATTATAACTATTACATGTGTAATTGAGGGGTCTCCTGAATCAGGAAGATAAAGGATGTGGGTGGATTAGATTTATTCGTTAGTTGCCATCATTATGATTTAAAAATAGACGAGTTTGCTGAAAAGGATTAATAAAATGAATAGGTATTTATTTCATTAGTACAAAAAATGTCAATTTTTGGGACGAGAAAGAAAGTTGCTGGACGATGGAGTCCAACGACCTTCCGAAAATTCCTTTTCTGTACGAATAAAACTTTTACCTATATATTGAATACTTTATTTGTAGTTCACTACTTGTAGGGGAACCTCCCATTTATGTCACTATCAGTATCAGACATTTTATACAGTGAGTGATGAGTGTTACTCCATTATTTAGTGAAATAAAAAATTTACGTGAAGTTTTTAATTAATATTCATTGGAATTTGCCTGTATAAATTTGATTCAAATGTGGCACATGTTGGTCAAATACCATGGCGCCACCGGCGACGACAAATCTAAAACTCCGTTTATAGAAGATAATCACTTAAAACATATCAATACTTACTCATGACTGAAAACGTTGTGATGAACGCGCGAAAATTCTGTAATTGTATTTATTGAAGTAATTGTAATTGAGTTTTTGGCGTATATCTTTTAAAGCGTTAGGCATTTTGATAGGGACATATTTTAAAAAAGTTTTGTTTTTTAATTCCGCATCGAACGGCATCAAATTATATAGGGTGTTATATATATAAAATAACAAAGAAAAAGATCTTTAAATTCTCAAAAGTTTGACAGTAAATTTTGAACACCCTGTATAATTTAGATTTCCCAAATTGGGTCAGCTTGATTGTTAAACCTTACTTAATGTGTTCCTGGCTTATTATCTGAAAACGAGCCACTATTTGTATTTTTAGCCATTTTTAAAACCAGTGGTGTAATGCTGATTTCTTTAACATTTTATTTTTTTTGTCGATGTTATCCAACCGATTTTTATACAATTCTTGGGTTATGTAGACAATCATGGAAGTCAATTAAATCTGCAAAAATATAAGGTATGTCATTTAAAAAATATGCCATTATGACGTCACACTTTTTTGGACCACTCTGTATAATCAATCACATTTTCCTAAAATGCTCCCTAGGTCACAGATAAAGTGTGCAAAATATTAAAACTGTAAGTGAAATAATCACTAAGCTAGAAAAGACGGGAGCTGAAATGTGTGTATATGTATATATATATATATATATATATATATATATATACATATATATATACATATATATATATATATATATATATATATATATATATATATATATATATATATATATATATATATAGCGATATATGGAAAAAGTAGCATAACGTGTTTAAATTTTCAAAAAAAAGAAATAATCTATATTTAAAGTATCCGGCTTCAAAATGTCCAAATATTAAAAATATATTCCTTAATACAGGGTGTTCCATAAAAGTTTTCTGCTATTCTAGTTAATTTTTTTAATGGAAGACCCTGTATATTTATGACATATTTGGAAAGTATTCAATTATAGTACCAACTGTATATAACATGTCATCTTTTCAATAATAATTGAGTTATCGCAAAATGTTGATAAATTTTTGATTTTTCTAGGTACGCCCAAATTAATCATAGTAACCCTGATACATAAATTTCAGAAGTAATATTTGGTGAACAAACAACCAAAGACACGAGCTAACTTAACATTTAAAGATAACTTAATTTTAGTGATTATATTAAATATAATAGGGTTACCAACTTTAAGATTTTGAAATATCAATATCTCCATATTTTTAAATAGGACCTCCTATATATTTACTACTCCGAGTTGCCCCACAGTTTATCATCAACAAGTTTTATTACACATATTTTGTTATCAAACTTATTAGTTACCGAGATATGCAACATTTAGTTATCTGCTGTGTTATACTTTCAACATTGTACTCGGTTACAGCCGCCCAGTTACAATTGTGCTGCGATAAAAACTGCATATGAATGCATAAAAATGAACACGAATTGTGGAGAAGTATCAACAGCAGAAAACGTCATTAGAACATTGTCGTTTTTGAGAACGACAATATGCATTGTCTTCTACCGATGACCATTCGTTACCAAATGAAATCAAAGTAATAAGAACGACATGACGATTTCTCATAATAACTGTATCACAGATGATTAAGTATACCTAATCATCGTTCAAATTTGTTTTTTCTGATTTTAGCAAATCTTGCGTCAAAGAAGTTGAAGTATCCAATCGATATTGATTCTTCTTTGATCATCTAAGTTCCAAGTTACTTGATACAATGCGGTTGCGCAACACCATGTCACGATATGTTACATCTCGGTCTTGCTTATTTCACGCATCTGTATTTTTAGTGACAACAAAGTTGTATAAGAGATTCTCATGAACATCGTTAACCTTTCGATCTTGATTTTTTTACCATCTGTAACATTTAATTTTAAATGGTTCATGAACTCCAAATAAAGAACTGTTTTTTAGATTGTTTTGTCGTTAAACTGTACCATGTAAATTTGGAGATTCTGCAACAGTAAGAACACCACCAGTTATTTATGTTCTATTGCCATTTCGAGCGTTTTTACGTTCGTTACGCCTTAATTTTCTTGTTCCTTATCTATTATTGAAATCTTAAAAACTTCATTTCACACGCCTTTAATGTACTCACGTGCCTCTCTGTTAATAGATCTAAACAACTAGGATTCCGCACCGTTTAACAAGGCCGGAACGCGTACAGCCCCACTTAGGACAACGAGTATTGAATGCTCTGTACCGTGGAAGGGCATGCTTAGAAACCTTTCGCATATCTCTGATTCTTTAACCCTTATGGTATAGAGCTTATATGTTTTGAATCTCGGTAGGATATAATTACGTTTCCGTAATGAAAAGATGTTTTCAATATGAATTTTTATTTAACAGTAATAAACTTTCAAGCACAGTTATTATTTGAAAGTAGTTACCAAACGCAAATCTATAGTAGTACTCTGTCTGTAATCATTCTAGCAGATCTTTTATAACTTCAGTAATCTAAAGTAAAGTCAAATATTGTGTTCGTCAAGTAATCTTAAATATAGCCTATAAAAGATAACGATTGAAGGTAGTTCTAACAACAAATGGTAAACATTAAATAATCTATTGTTGACGCTTTTGAATAACAATTTTCTTATTATACAACATTTACAAACGTTGGGACAAGACTGCCGTAGCCCTACATATGTTTGATAAAAATCATGTAGTAGATAAGGTATCATTACCCAAACATGTTAGTAATAAGCACGATCTGGATTGTTATGAATGTTTAGAGATCTTCTATTCTAATGAGTAATGACGATTAAGGACCATTGGGCTACTCAGAACTCAATAAACTTCCATAACTTTCACCAGATAAGCAACGAAGCGTTACTCGCTGATATATGTATTAGAAATTTC
>JARFJB010001296.1:997500-1000000 GCA_036346205.1 Vesta saturnalis
AATAATACATATAAAATGCTATGAAATAAGTGCAAATATGTTCATGTGTATAATTTGTAATGTATAGTTAAAGTAGGTAAATACCTGTGCAATAAAAAAAATTTTATGATTAAAATATTAAAATTAAGAATTATTATATAATTAAATTTAGTGCGGTTATGGTAACGATTCAGTGAGGAACAAACAGTCCCGAATTGGTATAATTTGACATTTTCTTTACTTTAAGTACTTAGCCATGTTGCCTGGTTTTATTATTATTCAACACTCTTTTACTTGCCGATTTTTTATTGTTTAATGTAAGAACACTACCTCAAACTATGAGTTCTTGCCGAAATGATGTTAATTATTTACTCTTTCTATTTCGCAGTGTTGTTTTTAAGCTCGTTTCAGCACTTTCTTTTCTCTTGTAATTATTTTTGGCATTCTGAGATTAATAACTAATAAATAAAAACTAAGCATATGATATTTGAAAATATTTGTGGCGGTAATTAAAAAAAGGCTACATGGCACTATTGAGTGTAGCCTAACGCGCAAACTTGCTAAATTTTCACTACAAGTCGCATAGACTTATGAATGGGTTGCGGAATAAACTCATTGAGCATAGGCGTGGATCGTAGTAAGAAGTTAAGAATTTAAGAAACTGTTTCAAAATTCACACTTACCCTTAAATAAAACTCAAATATTTTAATTAAGGGCACAGGTATCTACGATAAAAATATCTCGGTAAATGGTCCTTGGGCGAGATGTTAAGAATCTAGATTGATCGCAGAAAACGAGATAATTGACCAATCGGTAAAATACTAACTCCATTTCTTATATATTCAAATACTTTTATTCTAAGTTTAAATAACACCTTTAATGACCTTATCACGTCAAAATCACGTCACGCTTCGTAAAATAATAAAAAAATATATTGTCTCAAAATTGTTTCTGATGAGTAACGTCAATCTTTCTAGAAAAGTTTACCGACAAAAACAAGTCTTTCGGTATATTATAATTGATTATTTCCGGTACCACGATTTGTAAAATATAAAATCTCAACTAATCACGTTCTGATTATACTCAGGCGGATATTTTGAAAATAGTCTTATTGAATACACCTCGGGATCTCTTTTTTTGCAGGTAAAATTTTGGCGCAAGATTGTTGCTGTCGGGAAACATCCTTCACTAAGACGCCTCGCCTGCAATTCGAGATTTCGATTTCAGGGTGATACCACACCAACAATCTTTCAACAAAATTTACCAACAATTATAATATAATATAATTGACATTATTTGCTCTAGCATGTATTTGTGACACTTTGCACATCATCACTATGCAAAAGTTAATACTCTGGCACTTCCAACAAACTTTATTTTGGAAATAGTCTTATCGAATATATCCCAGGATCGCTTTTTCGCAGATAAAATTTTTATTGAAGATGCGGGAAACAAATCTCAACTAAACCTTTCGCCTCCGAAGCAGAATTTTGATTTCGGGATATTACAATATTAACAATCTTTCAACAAAATGCTGCCAACAAAAAACCGCTCCCTTGGTGTATTGTAATTAAAAATTATCTGCTCCATTCTGTAGGTGCTTTGAGTCTATACTGTGGAAATAGGTCGATAAATTCAACTATGAAACCACAGTTACAAAACACTTATAATACGGAGTAACTCAGTACGGCCCCGAAGTCAAACTACTTTTCAGAAAGCTTGAAACATATATGAACAAACTAGCACTAAAGGAGAAGCACCCCAAAAACTTTGGAAAGGCCGATAAATTCAACTAATATGAGGCTACAGTTGCAAAACACTTATAATTCAGAATCCATTTTAGTGACTGACTATTTGTGATCATTATGTTTCTACTACAAATGATTAATGGTCAGTGCTAAAGAAAAAGGTATGTACTCGTTTTTATGTTAATATCTATTACTAAGTGTGGACGAAACTACGAATGTTTCTCCATCTATAATATTTGTAACGTTCTATACGTACAGGGTAAAGAGGTAGCAGATCTCACGAAATACTGGCCCACGAGAAATCTTGTTAATGAAAGTGGCCAAGATAAATTTCTGGAAATAATTTTCAGGATCCTGGAGCTGTCGCTAGGGGGGCCCACTTGCTTTAGTCATGTAAAAACGCATTTTTCTAAGTACCCCTATAAAAGCTATAAAAACGTACTACGTTAGTAATTTGACTAAAATATTGCATCCTTTTGATTTATCACTTTTTACTGTAGGACAAAAAATAAAGGTATACGAGGAGGTGGAATGTCTGCTGGTAAAAAAGCTTATAATTTCTGTTTGACTGAACTGTGTATCACAACTTCGATCTCGTTTAAAAAAGAAACCTTTTTTTATTACGATAATGTAATACCCATGCGAGATTAACAAACACCATAGTCACCAGAGGGCGGTATTTGAAAAATTACCATTCCTTTTAATTTTTCCATGAAATTTTAAGTACGACATAATTATTTTATCTTAATCAGAAATAAAATTAAATTTGCTAG
>JARFJB010001296.1:1010000-1017500 GCA_036346205.1 Vesta saturnalis
TAATTTTCTTAGGAACGAAAAGCGGTTTTGGAGTTGCTCATTGTCGTTTTTTTGTCGTACTTTTACCCATGGTGCCAGCGAGAACTGAACATTTTAAAATACAATTTTAACTAACTAACTTTCCTGCCCCATAATTGAGCAAGAAGCTATAAATAAAAATTTATTTTAATCTTGGGATGCATGCGCAATTAACAATAATTTAACTTGCATTTAACGTTAATTAATATATTTTAGGTACAGCGGCACTAGTAGACTGTGTTAGTTTGCATATTAAAATACCAACTGCTGTCACTGCTGAAATCAGCACTTTGCGCTGCAAATGCAGACAATGTCACGTAGCCTCGTTCACGTGTTATTCTCAAACGAAAACCTACGAAAATATACCTGTACCGATGGTTAAAGAAAAAAAAGGAAAAGGCCACGTATTTCATTCCCTCGCCCAAAGGGGAGGGCAGGCTGCTCAAGCTTTCCGAGCTCCTTCAGCCACAATCATGGATTCCCAGCATAGATACATGCATTACGTATATATACATGGTGGAATTAAGGATGGGTGTGGTCAGGATAGGATCGGAAGGAACACAGTTAGGGTTCTGAGGGGGAAAATACTACCCTAGCATTCACCTAAGTAGCCGCACATGGTGTGCATATACGCAGTGACTATGTCGTTACATGTGTATGAGGAAAACGCCCTAAAAAACACCTCATACAAGGTAGACGGTCACGGCAATCGAACCCATTACCTCCTCAATACTAAGCAGGTCGTGTGACCACTACGCTACTAACTCGGTGATCGTTACAGAAAGACAGATCGATATAAGACGTGTATTAAAGTGCTTTTCATATAGACACCTACAGCCGTCGCAGCCAGGACAGTATTTTAAAAATCAGGCCACCTTTATTTTATCAGGACATACATCAAAAAGTCAGAGCATGTCATGACAAAATCAGGACGGCTATACATTCTTAGACATACACGTTCATTCGAACATCTTAGTAGAATAGGGGCACTTTAACCTTCACTTTTTGACCTTGGGTATTCCCAAGGCCGCCCACGTGTGGGACGTATTTTCTCCTTGAGATCGAACTCGGGTTTGGTTTTGGAGTTAGTCTAAGGGTTGACCCCGGAGTTGGCTTTGAGCTGAAATTTGTATTCGAATAAAGGGTTCTAGTCTTGTAAGGCTGTTATAGAAACCTGTTCGTGGGGTTCGTTCCTGCTATAAAAATTTCATTAGAATAGTAGAGAAAAATTAATAGATAAGACATGTAAACATGATGACAAGTGTTTCTCATAATCAAAAGATGTTATTTAATCTGTGTTTATTATTTTTAATATTTGTTAGGGCCAGTTTTGATTTTTATCAAAAATATCTCAAAGATATAAAAACCTAGACCTTAAACGATTATGTTCTATACTGACTTTTAAGTCTGAATTTTAAGCGTTCAAATTTTGTCAGTATCTAAGGTTAACAAATTGAATTTATGCCTATTAATTAATTTCTATCTGAGTTTAAAAACGCAATTTTGGCCTAAACAACTGTTTTACAATATGATTTTCATAATAGGGTTTATTATAAAAAGACTGCATAATTGTTATTAAAATTATTACATTTCTTTTAATTTCCATTTGAGGATTGGGGCCTTTACCTATATACAAATTTTATTACAACAACGTACTTATTTTTACCTTGAAAAAAGTCACCTTCAACATTATACATGTAAATCAGTAATTAACTTTCCTGTTTGCTTTACAAAACACGCTTTAACCCTTGAGAGTGTTAAGTTAAAAATAAAGCAGAAATAAAATGCATTAATACACATATGCCTTATAGATTATTTACGTTTCATTGTGTACTCCTTAGTAGTGCTATCAACTATCAATTAAAAGTAAATATTGAAGGTTGACTGTTACAATTTACAATATACTTATTTTACCTTGAGAAAAAGTCACCTTCAGCATTATACATATAAATGAGTAATTAACTAGCCGGTTTGTTTTACAAAACGCTTTATAATAATTTTCTCCTTGAGAATATTAAATTATATGTACTGGGTGGACCAATAATCCGATCCTCCGGCTATATCTCAGGAACTGTTGATCGTAAAGCTTTGGGGAAAAAAATTCCTTGGTAAAAACGGCCAAGGAAAATCGCTGGAAATAACTTTAAAGTTTCTAGCTTTACGCTAGAGGGCATAATCTTTATAGAAAAATTTAAAAACATTTTTTTTATAAAGTATGTCGAATCATAGCAGGTATTAAATAAGTAAATTAGAATGATGCATAATTTCTGCGCAAATTTTGTTAAATACTTTTTTCTCTATTTTTTCAAATAAAGGGTGGGGGAGGATGGGAATGTTTGTATGAATAAATGCCTATAACTTTGGTTTGGATCAACCTATTTTAACGAAATTATTCTCATTCGAAAGTGCGCAGATGAACCAATTACATCTACTATAAAACAATTGCATTTAATTTTAATTGTCGTAGAATTACCACTGAGTGGGTATCATTATTATTATGAAGTAGTATCATTCTATTAGCTGTTTTACTTGTTAATAAACTATTACAATATAACCGCTCAAGATGAAAACGATGAAGTTGGTAAGATAAATGATATTGATAGTGGTGTTCTCTCTATCAAGATTCAGATATGCTAAATTACGTCACTCTTAATTCAGATTTGAAAATAAGGAAAGTGCAACCGACTATCCCAAAAGTCTTGACTGCTGAAAATGTCTTCACACTGTGATTATCTAGATTTGGGATGTTTTCGATAATTTACTGCTAGACGTAACATCTTTTTGCAACCCTGATCTATATAGATAAAATAATAATAATAATCGGTATTATAAGTTTATGGCTATAAATACATTTTACTGTTTTTAAAGAAAGGGTGATATTCCATATCAATAATCAATTTTACGTAATTTAATATGGGTACTAAAAGTAATACGACTGATTTTGAACCGTCATCCCTAAATACACACGTCCTTATGAGTGAGGTATAAAGAAGAGCCCAATTAATCATTATTAATACTAAGACAAGCCAGTCAGTTATTAAAATTCAAACAATTTTTACACTATTAAGAGGAGCTCAAAATGAAATGTAGACAATCTATAATACATGTGTGTAGCCATTTAATGCATTTTATTTCTGCTTAAACCTTGTACATATAATTTAACACTCTCAAGGTGAAAATTATTATAAAGCGTTTTCTAAATCAAACCGGCAAGTCAATTACTCATTTATATGTATAATACCAAAAATGACTTTTTTTTCAAGGTAAAATAAGTGTATTGTAAATTGTAACAGTCAACCTTCAATATTTACTTTTAATTGATAGTTGATAGGACTATCAAAAGGAGCACACAATTAAACGTAAACAACCTATAAGGCATATGTGTATTAATCAACGTATTAATGCATTTTATTTCTGCTTAAACCTTGTACATATAATTTAACACTCTCAAGGTGAAAATCATTTTAAAGCGTATTTTGCAAAGCAAACAGGAAACTTAATTATATATATATATATATATATATATATATATATATATATATATATATATATATATATGTGTGTGTGTGTGTGTTATATGTTAGGTGAGTTTTCAAGGTAAAAATATGTACGTTGTTGTAATAAAATGGAAAATGGAAATTAAAAGAAATGCAATAATTTTAATAACAATTATACAGTCTCTTTATAATAAATCCTATTATTAAAATCACATTGTAAAAGAGTTATCTAGGCCAGAATTGCGTTTTAATGCAATATGTTAACCTTAGATACTGATAAAATTTTAGCTAAGGTTTAAAATTCAGACTTAAAGACAGCATAGAACATAATCGTTTAAGGTCTATGTTTTTATACCTTGAGATATTTTTGATAAAAATCAAAACTGGCCATAATAAATATTAATAATAATAAACACAGATTAAATAACATCTTTTTATTATGAAAAACACTTGTCATCATCTTTACATGTCTTATTTATTAATCCTTCTTCTCCATTATTAGAATGCAATTTTTATAGCAGGAGCGAACCCCACGAACAGGTTCTTATAACATCCTTACAAGACTAGAACCCTTTATTAGAATACAAATTCCAGCTCAAGGTCAACTCCGGGGTCAACTCCTAGACTAACTCCAAAACCAAACCCGAGGTCGATCTCAAGGCCAAAATACGTCACACACGTGGGCGGCCTTGGGAATTCCCAAGGTCAAAAAGTGAAAGTTCAAGTGCCCTATTCCACTCATCTCTTGATTTAGCTCTTTTCGAAACTGTTAATGTGTCACCTTAGGATCATAAAAGGCCATGTTATATTGGAAAGAGATAATAGTACTAACTAGCTAATACCAAACCACATAAAGGTATTTTCAAAAAAATACTGTCTTATTGGAGTTTTATATTAATTTTCTGTAAACCTTTTTTTCATTTATAGCATATTAAAAAAGTAATTCATTTAGCTGGGTTTAAAACCCAATGAGCACAATACTTTCAATGGACAAAAAACAATATTAATGGTTTTTACCCAACACACCTTGAATTTCGTAAGATATATAAATTCAGTATGTATGTATGCTAGTTTAGATATTTGAATTTTTACTTCAGATTCAGGTTAGTTCAAAGAGATATGGAGATTTAAAGTTGTTTGATACCACTACGAGAAAATGACCAAAATGGCCGTAAAATGTTTTAATGGTTTTTAAAAAATTATAATTTTTCAATTTCCGAAGTGGATTCATTTAGTTTACACGTTAAGGGGTGTTATTAAGGAGACTGTCAGTTTGTTACGACAATATTCTTGTTCTGTTTGATTTGCAAATTGAGCAGGCAACAAGATTGCATTAATAATAATAATAGAAAAATTGTAATGGACAGAAAACTTAAAATGATGTGACATATGTGTAATTTAGACGATTACGTTTTGGTTATGTGTCATAAGTGCAGCAAGTTTAATCATAAAGACAAAGACTGTAAAGGAAATTTGACGTGTCCGTTATGCACAGGGTGTCATAAGGTAACAGATTGTAAAGAACCAAATTTTAAATGTGTCAATTTTAATAAGTATAATGGTAATGTTGGTATCAATGAGCTTCACTCATCACTAGATAAAACTTGTCCGTGCTATATACAAACCCTTAGATATAAGCAAATCATTAATTAATGATAGCAATTGAACAATTAATTTAAGTTAATAAATAAATAACGTTAATAGTATTAATATTAAATTAGCTATTACATTAGATATCACAGTTTGTATATTAACGTATTTTAACTAGTTTAATTATGTTTACTTACAAAAAGAGCATGTAGTATTTTTGTAAAGATAGAGCATGCTGAGCAAAGTAATTCTACAAAAAACATGAAAAATTAAAAAAATAAAAAAATTAACAATAATAATGTTGGAATGTTGGAATGTGTTTATTTGCCAAGTAGATAAATTATGGGGGTCCAACCAAGTTATGAAACTTATCGATTGGTACCCAAAATTACAATTTAATATTCAATTACAGTACTATTTCACATAAATGTACATTTTATATTATTAGTCTGTCGCATTTACATTGAGAAGTGCAATCATAATGTAACATATCTACCATAATTACCAATCGTTAACCAATTCCATTCTCAATACTTCCACAGTGTCCATACTTTCGAATCCCTACCATGTCGTCACCCATTTTTCTTTCATCTACTTCCATATATTGACTCCATACCATTGTATTTCACAATATAATTTTGCTTTTTTCCATTTTTTCCATTTAGGTATCACCATTTTCAAAATTTTTGCTCGTTTTTTAATATAGTGATAATAATAATAATAAGATTAATAACAATAATATTAATAATAATAATAACGACATATATGCACAAGGTACTTACCCCTCACAATGGCAACACTCGGTCATAATTCCAATAGCTAAACCCGGAAAAGACAACACCGAAGCGGTGAACTATCGACCTATATCTCTTACATGTTGTTTAAGTAAGATATTTGAGAAAATGATAAGTCGCAGGTTAATGTGGTTATTGGAAAGCAAACAATTAATACCTACCTACCAGACAGGGTTTCGCAAATTTCATAGTACAACAGATGAACTAGTGTATTTAGAAAACCACATTCTTCACAGCTTCATAAAACGAAGCCATACGGTGACCTTCACAAGGCGTATGAATTAATGTGGCGTCACGGTATAATTAAGCAAATGCAGGAATGGAATTTTAAAGGTAATCTTCCGCAAATTATCAAAAGTTTTCTATCATTCCGTAGTTTTGTTGTACGAGTGGGAACTACAACTTCTAACATACAGGTCCAAGATAATGGTATTCCACAGGGGTCGGTTCTTAGCTGCACATTATTCTTAATAGGAATTAATCAAATGTTGGCAGTAATTAAACCGCCAATAAATAAGTGCATGTACGTAGACGATTTAATTATATTTTATGAAGATAATTCAATGGAAATATAGAGAAGGAACTGCAAACAGGATTGACGATATTACAATGTACGCTACAAATAAAGGTCTGATGTTCTCCGAAAGTAAAACCTCAGTGACACATTTTGCAGACTGAGAACGGAACACAGGAACCCAAACTATATCTAAATGGAGCTCTATTACCAACTGTAGATGATCTAAAGTTACTTGGTGTCACGTTCGAAAAAGTTATATTTTAAAAACATACAAATAATTTAATTGTAAGGTGCAAAAGGAGACTAAATATAATAAGATGTATGAGTAGTATAAACTGGGGGCAGAAAGACGAGTGCTTCTCCAATTATACAAAGCATTTGTATTATCTGTCATAGATTACGCCAGTGTAGTGACTCATCGGCCAGACCTTCAACGTTAAAACCTTTAGATACAATACACAAGTGGAATAAAATCTACGGGTGCATTTAGGACGAGCCCGCTGATGTCAATTTTGGTCGGCCGGTAGCCAAAAATAAGGATCCGTCGACAAATGCTACTCTGCAATTACCGCAAACAGTTATAACAGTACTGAAACTAAACTTACGCTATGGCAAAGCAATGAATAAACTTTAGGTCAAGACCATGTAGTAACCGCAATAGCTAGATTTTTTTAATTCCAGACGAATTTATTTATACTTCAGACTTTTTTTTAGAACAAATACTTTGCAGTAGGACACGTATAATCAAAGTATACGTGAATTGTACGACCATATGGAAAGCCCTTGACTATCAAAATTTACAAAGAATCCAAATTTATAATATGTAAAGAAACCATGATGCTTTACCAACCATACCAAGGGAAAAATCGATCCTCTTCTAAACTCGATATAAGGGCAATGGACACTGTGGTCAGGCACTAATTCTACTAAAAATAAGCTACCAGGACACATCGGAATACATGGAAATATAATCGCTGGCCTGCAAAAAAGAGGCTAGCAATAAAATACCATTGACAACATGTACCTAACACAAACTGACATTGGGAATTACCTTAACTGCAAAAATTGAAAAACTGGAACCTAC
>JARFJB010001296.1:1022500-1052500 GCA_036346205.1 Vesta saturnalis
CACCTACCATCATCCGGCCTGTCCATGTGCGATTACACGAGTACATCCATAGTCATACTGTAAATATTCTAACGTTAATGAATTAATGGCCATTAGAGTTTCCACCATGGATTACGCCTGAAATAAGAGTGAGAAAAATTAACCTGTCTTAAAAACAAATTACAACAATACTTACCTGCAATAAATTTTCCAAAATGTGTCACGAACAACCGTCTTGCCAAACTTTGTATATAGGCGGGTGGAAAACAGAAAATGGAGTTGGTAGTGCAATCATGGTAGAAACTTCGTCATATAGCTGGGGTCTGAACCCAGCATCATCCACAAGTTTTACCGAAAAATACGCTTTATGGCAGGCAATGTTATATTGCACCATGGTAAATGAAACAAAAAATTTTATAATTGTTACTACCAGCCTAAATATCATAAACAACCTATCTCAAATGTATTCTACGAATCCAATGAACATTATATGCCAATCCGCCCTGAAACATTTAAAAGAGCAGGGAACTACACTAACCTTCATTCATACACCGAAACACTCACAAATACCGGGAAATGAACAGGTCGAGTCCTTTGCCCGTCAAGGAGCATACACAACTACTATAGATGTAGACCTAATGACACTTAAAGATTTTAAAAAATATTTGAAAAAAATAGCTTTAAAATATGGCCACATCTATGGTCCACAACAAACACGCATCTCTCCACAATAAAACTCCAGGTTCAAGGGTTATATGAATTACCAAACCGTCTAGAGAAGAAACTGTCAAGATACATCGAGTAAGAATAGGACACACAAAGCTTACACACCAACATTTGCTGAAGGGAGAACCAGAACGAAAATGCGATCATTGTCAGGTAGGATACACTATTAAACATCTTACACATGAATGTCTAAAATTTCAAGGACAAAATCTAACCACAATATCTAGAACTTCTATCCAGAGAATTTTAGGACAACTGAGAGTACTAAGAACATATTAAACTTTTTGAGAACTATAGACGTGTTTAACCGAATGTGATATATAAGAATAGACTTAAATAAACATGCAGATGAGACGATATGACCGTTTTGTAGCTAAAGCCTCAATACAAAAAAAAATTTATTGAGTAGCTTACTTCACCAATATTTACACTTGTCGGAATTATTAATTATCTAAAATACATAAATTACAATATATCACTAATTAAAACCAGTAACAAGGTAGTCGTTTATATTATACAGTGGATTCTTAAGTAACATTGCTTTAATAATGGATTTAAACTGAATAAAAGGTAAATTTCTTACATTGGTAGGCACAGCATTTAAAAATTTAACAGCCCAAAAATTAGGCCCATTTTGAGACTTAGGCAACCTTACAAAATTACAATGTAAGTTATCTTTGTTCCTAGTATCATAAGAATGTGTTTAACTATATGTTTCAAAAACAAGAATATTATTCTTGGCATAATCTAAACAAACAAAGAGTACACGGTCATCACACGGAGTTTGACGAAGGATTGCTTACAGGAAGCATATGGTAGACGATCTACAATACGAGTAGCTCTTGTTTGCAAGGCGAAAATTCTTTTTAGCCCTCGGGGCGTGTCCCCAAGTAATAATTCCATATAAAATATGACAATGACAAAGCGAGAAATACGCATTCCTTAAAATTTTAGATAACAGACGTAATGCAAAGATGTTTCTTATTAATTTATGAGAGATATGATTTATATTGTAGTGTCCCCCAGGTACCCTATCTTAAAAAGTGTAGTTTTAACTTATTTGCAATGATGCAAATTCCGGAACAAAACAATTGCTAAGTGATTTATCTTGACTTTACTGACAATAATGTTACTATTACTCAAATTAATTGATTGCCTTACATTGAGTTTCCGGGAAATAATTAAAACATCAGAATTTATTCACAATTTTGTTATTTAATTACTCGCATAACCTCAAATCTGATCAAAATAATTGGCCGTCTAGTGGTAGGTGATATATGAATTAGATAGGCTGGATGAGGTAAACAATGAAACTACTCACATTAAAATTAACTAGCTTTACGCAAGGATGGTTTAACCCGTTATTGTACTATTGTGGGAAAGAACCACCAAGAAAACGCACTTTATTCATAAATAAGTAGTTATACAAGTACATTAATAAATCAAATACAATGTAAGGGTTAAATATATAACAAAACACCATTAAATCATGCTAAAGGGCGTACAAAATTATGACTTTAAGAGAAAAATAAATAAAATACAGTTTAGCTACACATAAAGACAGTAATAAAAAAAACCATGTAATCACACCCACAATTGTGTTATAAATAAATCAGAATAAAAATTGCAATACCAAACATGTGGCCCTATATAACCAATCATGCAGGTCCTTAAGTAAATAAGCAAATAAAACAATAAGGCATATTTCGGTACATATAAAATATAACAACAGTAAAATTGCACAGGTAATAATAAGGTAAATCCAAGGGAAAACTAAAAATAGGTGAGAAATTTACACATACGTGCAATTACAATAAATTATATAAAAAGGGGAAATCCGTTCGCAGACAAACCATTCTAATTACACCTCAGATTAACCAGACACCAAAACTCATTAAACAAAGCCTTACAAAGGTAGGTTCTAAATATCTCATAACAACGTGACCGATATATAAGTTTGAGTGCGTTAGAAATATACAGCGTCCCTTTCTCAAGTTACACATTCATCTATACAACA
This sequence comes from Vesta saturnalis, assembly GCA_036346205.1. Lineage (NCBI taxonomy): Eukaryota > Metazoa > Arthropoda > Insecta > Coleoptera > Lampyridae > Vesta > Vesta saturnalis. Next base: position 1,025,223 of record JARFJB010001296.1, read on the forward strand.
ATAAAAATAAAATTCGACGTGTTTTTAATGGTCATCTGGACCCGGGAGTATATAAATACTCGGTAATTGCCTATTTACAATTATAACCAAGCTTTATCCTGTACCTGTTCGTCCAGCCCCACTTTTACACAAACATAAATATAAACAATAATGCTAATTCACCCAAGTGCATAGCCGAGGGGGCCCTGTACTGTCTTTTAATTTATCAGATTTCGGATTATTGAGCCCGCGTGCGAATGAGATACCTTTGCAAGGCAATGTTAGATTTTTAATACGTTACGTAGACTTGTAGAATTGTTTGCTGCGAGCTTTAATTACATTAAAAATACCTACTACACTTGAATATATTCCCTTTAGTTAAACACTTTACTACCAACACGACGTGTTAACATACGTGGTTTACAACTCGGTGCCGGCGATTAATTATAGATTAATTTTTGGAAAAACTTACATTAAAACCTACACAAAATGGAAAGAACGAATTTTAACACCTACACAAAATGAAAAGAACGAATTAGGGTTTTAGTTTTTCTAAAAGGTGCACGACAAAATATTTGTATACCGAACGGTTCACAATGGGGTTTCTAATTAAAGCAAATCGAAGCAATTAGGCTCAATCAAGATTTCAATAGCAAGTGCCTTCCCCTACGATTTCAAGCTAATCATATTTACCCCCGTCTTTCAAAAGTAATAAAAAAACAAGAAACATTACGTTGGAACAGTTTCATATTAATTATTGAACGAAAGTACCAAACAAAGATGCCCTTTTGATCCGCGGCATGTTCCTACGTAATTAATTATTAACTAGTGACGTTTTTACTCCTAGAATGTGCGCATAGAAATTTCCAATTATTCGTTACGCCCTTCGGTAAAGCAGTTTTAAGCGTACACCTGCTAGTTAAACCCCAAACACACGTTTTTCAATCCTTAGTCAAATATTAGTTACAAAAATAAAATATCCCGAAAACCATTCTCAAATAACGACTTAATATTTAATAAAATATGTTAAACCCCATTAATTAACTTTTCTATCGCGGTAACAATTGCGTTGTAAATACGTTTGTCACAATAACAACATTTTCGCGGTCCGATACCTACAATATGATTGCTCCAAGATAGCTTAGTGTCCATCCTGATACCTAAGAATATGCAGATTACTATAGCATTCGGAAGCGAGATCGTTAGAGTTAAACCATGCCTCGGCATGATTAACTGCAGCAGTGGAGTGAGAAAGAGCAGCGTCAAATTCAGAGTTTGAAACGGTAAGAGAAGTACCATCAGCAAAGAAAATTTATAATACATTATTTAATTTATTTAAATAATAAGATATATATATATATATATATATATATATATATATATATTGGGATGAAAAAGATTGTTAATTAAATATGAGATAATTATTATTTATTTCTATTAGGGAAAAAGTGGGGATAGAGTTCAGGATTTAGTGGGAAATTTAATTTGAATATAATGTAATTATATGAATTACCGTTTATGAAAAATATCAAATATAAAAAACAAATAAATCTGAACAGAATTTATACTTCTAACGCATGCGTTGAAACGTTACTGAATGAAATTAATAAATGTCAAAACTGTCAAACAATGATTTGCAGATTTAATGTTTATGTTTACAATTGAATTTAAAATTTGGAAATAATTTAAAATTTTGTTCCTTTTGCAGGTGTTTACACAAGTATTATTTGAAATTATACACCTATACATATAACCAATAAATAATAATTGCAAGAAATCAAATACAATAATGAACACAATGGATAGGGTTATATTCAAAAGTGACTCACATATAAATGTTCCAAATTCCAATTGATGTCTTCATACAGGTTGTTCCAATTCGATGCAGGCACTTTCCAATTAATTCTTGCTGCTACCATATACCCATTAACTGCTACCTGGTGCTCGGGTTGTTGAACAGGTTCGCTTCCGTAACTGGTAATTTTTCTTTCAATTCGGCTTAACTCCAACCACAAATTTTATCTTGATAATATTTTATTTAAATATATTACTGCTTTCTGAATAGTATCGTTTATAAAATATTTAAAGGTTGTCCAGGGTTTAAATTAATTTCACTTTTATTTTAGGTGCCGGCTCAAATATAAATTATTAAAAGAAATTCGTAGCACGAAATAAAACATCAATGACCAAAAATAATTACGAATTTATTTTGGTATAACGTAACCAAATCAACTTCGACAAACGAAAACTTTAAACGTTCAACATAAATCGTCACACAAACTAATCCGTAATGAATTTTACGAAAACGTACAGGTATCGGAAACCGAACTTAAATATTTAAATTACTGTCGGTATAAAAACAATTGCGTCAGAATATTCTTCTCTCCGTTTTTATAAAATTTTTCCCGATAATTAATTTAGGTTATGAAAACTTACTTATAACACAAATACACAACACTATTTTAACCTTTTTCAAAAAATTGAACAAATTATAGAGTGATCACTTCCTGGGCAATTCCTTTTATACCCTTTTGGTTGTTACTAAATCTTCAATTTTTTTCTAGCAAATCTACCTTTGTAACTATGTTTCTGATTGGTTGAAAAATTTTACACATTTAACTAAAATAGAAATTTAGCCATATCTTTCTTATACAATAACGGATTTAAAATCTAATGACAGAAATGAAAACTGTATAAAATTGCGAATAGATAGACATCCAACAAGATATGATTTCTTTAAATATTATGCGAAATGACCTAATCTAATTTAAATTTACTTATAACTACCTAAGCTTACAAACTAGACTTAAATTACTTACATATATGTAATCCTGATAAAATTTAGCATAAGAAAACACACATTTAAAGATCGAAATCTAAAATTTAAAGGAATTTTATGTTTATGTAGAAAAATTCTAAATTCAACCCCTATTTCATGAAATTTTGCGCTGAAATGCATAGTATCCTTTTTAATACTATGAAATAATGAGGAAGACCTCCTATTAATCACTTTAATAATATAATTTAAGCCTAATATTATCAAAAAAACTATAAATTTGTAAAAAAACCTAACATTTAAAACCTAACCAAACTTAATTCTAAAATTACAAATAACTTACACTTAAAAATGTTTATATAACTCGAAATGTTATCCTAATGAATTTTAATAATTGTTTTTATTTTATTTAATGTTCATTTCACCTGCATTGTAAATATTAATGTTATATTAAGAAGTCACATCGTTTAACACACTTTTTTGAATTTTCACTATAAAAATGTATGTATATGTGAATGTCTTTGTGTGAATATGTTCTATGCACTGCTCTTACTATTTAAAACGCATCACTAAGTTTGTCGCATAATCGCTTCCAGAAATATGTGAGAAATAATCATATTATGTCCATATTATAACCCTTTCCTAAATTTTATCAAATTTCCTGCATTCTACACTACTTATATAATATCCCTAATATAAAACTATGTTTACCCTTTGTGTAAAACACCTGTAAAATATTCACATGCCAAAATAATTTCGAAAAATTGACTTTTATTGAAATAAACTAAAGTACTAAATTGCATTTACGGAATTAAGTTTATTTGACATTCCTGACATTTTTGTTGGTAGCACAATGCTTTTTATGATGAAATCAAATTGTATAAATGTTATTCAGATTATTTTGCTCAAAACAAATTCATTTTCAACCCAACGTGAACCAAATTATATCAAATAAATGTCTCGCACATGTATCATGCTTGAAATCACCCCTTTTTTTAAAGAAATTACTAATTAAACTGTCCGATCCTTGTCTTACTCCTTTCTAAACATCTCAATATATATATATATATATATATATATATATAGAAAGAGCAAGGACCCCAAACTATAGCCTTGTGGAACTCCTTGCTTCAGATTAAGTTCACTAGAATACGTGTCAGCAATCTTAACCATTAGCACTGTATTAGATAGATACGAATATATCAAGTTGACAATGGTTCTATTTAACACGTTGACTGCCACGGCACTGTTCAGTATTCTTGCTAAAAAGACCTAACTGAATTAACTCTATAATCTACTTAAAATTTTTATTGTTGTTGCGTATAAATAATCAAAATATACAAAAAAAGCAATTTTTGAATAAAAGTGTAGTCGTACGATTTTCTCGTTAAAATGTTACATGTCATTTAGTGCTTTCTTGTATAATTTCTGTAACTATAATAATTATTATTTTTACTGTGTTTATAAATCCACCATCGTATTCTTGTTATTTAATTTCACTTATGAGAAGTAAACAGTATTTTTTCTACAAACTATGTAACTTATTTAGTATCCGATTTTATTGCAGATTGTTTACTTTGACTAGCTTGATTTTCCTTATTTTAATTAAATTTTTGCCACAAAATATGGATAAGAATAAACCTCCGTCTGATGAGAGACTTAAACATCTCGCTAGTACATCTGACACCGAATTTGATGATATTTATGCCCAACCGGTGGAGAGTCTCCATCATTCTCACCAAAACCCAAACAATCCTCTTCCGACATCTTAATTACACCCAAGATAAGTTCCCAAGCCTTGCCTCCAGAAACGTTTCCCTCGCCCTAAACCAAGAAAGACTCCCACTCCAACAAGAAATCACCTACCTAGGGATCTTGTTTAATAGAACCCTCAATTGGCTCCCCGATGTACAAAGAACACTTAGCAGGATAAGAAACCCCGCAAACCTACTGGGCGCCCTCTGGGGTAGAATCAGAGGTTGCCACCCCAAAACACTACAACACACTTAAAAAACATATTCACCAATCACCTTTCCTTTATTGCTCCCTGTGAACGCCGAATACTCAGACGCATACAAAGGTTACCTCTCAGGTACCCTAGAGACCTCACAACACAACACGCAAACATACCAACCATCATACACAGAATCCATACGCTACAGATGTTACTCTTCTTCAGTGTTATCAACGAAAAAAAATTGAACAAACTTAAATATCTCCGAAACTATTAAAGATAGAACATATTTAACAGAAATGAAAGCCAACTAATAGACGAAGACAAGGCATTAAAAAAATATAGGGTGTCATTTAAAAAAATGAAGATATAGCATTTTCAAATTTATGTTATTGAATTAATTTTTGTGATCACCGTGTATATTGAAATCCAATTTTGACAATAGATTAAAGTAAGCTCATGTATGAATAAATTCTACACCAAAGATTATCTTTTTATCTTTAAAAATAACTGAGATACGCCTACTTGAATTACTACATAAAAATGTCAGTTTTTAGTTAACTTTGCAAATATCTCAAAAACTGTAATATTTATCTTGTACGTAATTCTTACAAAAAAAGATGTAAAATTATAAGGAGAATCGAAAAATAAAATAATATATAGGGTGTTCTATTTAAAAATCAAAAGTTCTATATTGTACCGCTTTTATATTACACCCTGTAGAAACCAAACTATTTTTAGATTATGCAGCTTATAAAAATAGACAACTTTCGTATTTAAACTTATCTTCTAAGTTTAATGGCTAAGGAGCTGTCGACCGAATGCTCACTATTGGGACACCTATGTATATATATATATATATATATATATATATATATATATATATATATATAACCTATAAATAAGTAAATACTAACCATCAGCATGAGCATACTAAAAAAAAAGCAGGGAAGGGGTCCAGTTACGGTATGTAAATGGAAAGATAAGCGGGAAGTACTTTGTATTTCCAACATGCACGTTTGTCAAATTGTGGAGGCAACAAATCGCAATGGAAAACTTTTGATGAAACCAAACATAATAGTTGAGTATAATAACGGAATGTCCGGCATTAACCGTTGTGATCAAGTGCTGTCTTATTATTCATCTCTGAGAAAAACCGTCTATGTTTTTCTCGTCTAGTCGGGGAAGCCAACTATACGTCTTTACATTGAAATTATACGAGTCTACTCGTAGATGCACGGAAATGGCAGTAAATAACGGAGATAACCGGATTACCGTAATACAAGTTGCTGTCTTATTTATTCATCTCTGAGAAAACCGTCTTATGTTTTTCTCGTCAGCGAAGCCAACTTACGTCTTTACATTGAAATTATACGAGTCTCTGTAGATGCACGGAAATGGCATAACTACTAAGATAACCTGTTCAAGATTACATGATAATATTGAAGATTGCTGACTACGCTATTCGGTAGTTTAGCAGTCAAACCGTGTTAAAAACCGTATTTAATAGCTATTTTTGTTAGCAAGACGTTGTCATTCACTTGAATTAAACGCCTTGATAGTAATTATTGTTAGGCAATAACACTAAATTGTTACTGTTCAAAGCATTTAATTATATTATTTGTAAATTTGAATTTGTATTTTGTTCCGTTTTACCCGCCCTAAATCCTGATCTGATTATAGTTAAAAGACCATGCAATTAATTCAAAAATGAAAGGTCCTAATTCATTTTTCTAAAACGGTTCAATCAACTTTTGAAATTGGGCTACTTAGATTAATAGGTAAATTTATTTGTTAGTCGTTATACTTTTAGTGTATTAATATATGTCCAAATAGCTTTATTTATTATTTGAATTTGTATCACTTTATGCAAGGTTAAAGGGGACGATTTTAGACGTCGGAGTAGCAGCATCGGTAAACCGTTTGTTAGTCGGTAATTGTTAAATTTGCAAATACTAAATGCGATTTCTTTTCCCAGCAACTGTAAAGGTTCATTAACAAATGGAATATGGTTTTTAAGACGAATAAGATGGCGTGTATGACATGTCACAATCGTCTTTTGTTGTCCTACAATCTGCCTCAACTTTTATATTTCTTATTGCCGCCATATTGGATTTTTCGATTTTTTGAAAGAGCGCAATATTTCCAGTTTAGTGATGTCTCACAACTGCATAAAAGATTAGAGTTTCATCGAAATATCACACTTTCTAAAGTTATTTATTATTAGTAGGCCATGATTTATTTGTCGCAAAATAACATTAATAAATAATGTATAAAATTCTTTGAATTTTCAATAAAACATGAAATTAAATATCGACCTCTCAACAAGACAGATGTTTTGGGACAAATTCCCAGCTATGAGTGTGTTAAAAATAAAGCCAGAAAAATCGTCATTAATTTAATTAATACTTGAACCTTTGAAAAACCTACAATAAAATTACAATTACAATTAATTTACAGATTTGCAAAATGACGTCCATTTACATCGAGACATTTTTGACAATTGGTGACTGTTTTTCGTACAACCCTAGTAAATGTATTTCCGTTAACACTATTTCTAAATGTATCCAAAACTCTCTGTCTCAGGAATTCTATGGTCGCAGGAGGATCAAACTCGTAGACCTCATTATTTGTGTGACCCCAGAGGTATAAATCCAAGGGCGAAAGGTCAGGGGATCTAGGAGGTCAAGATATTGGACCATTTAATGCAATAATTCTTTCATCAAACTGCTACCTTAAGAAGTTCTTGACTTGAATGGTGTTGTGTGCCGGACATCCATCCTGTTGAAACCAGGTTCTTCTGAACTCATCTTCGGAGAGAGTAGCTCGTAAAGCCAGCACAACCTGGTTTCGTAAAAGCTCTAGGTACCTCTGGCCGTTTAAGTTATAGTCAAACAAAAGTGGTCCTATACGTCGATTTCCTGCAATGATTAATAATTTATAATACATAGGTGCCCAATTAAAATAGGTAAGTTATATTAAATTACCAATAATCCCACACCAAACGTTACTTCCAAATCTGGTCTGTAGACGTCTCTCTGCCACTTCGTGAGGGTTTTCTACAGCCCAATGATGAATGTTGTGCTTATTAAAAACTCTCATCAGACCACAAGATATGATTAACAAAATCGGGATTTTCATTACACATTCCAGTATGCCACTCGCAGAAGCGCATTCGTCTTGGAAAATCAGTTTCCTTAAGTCCTTGAACTATTGTGGGTTTGTATGGATAGTAGTTATTCTTTTTTAACACTCTTTGTACCGTTGATTTTGACACACGAATTTCCCGTTCTACCGTTCTTACCGATGCACTGGGGTTTTCGTTGATAGTTTGTAAAATGTTTCTGTCACGATTTTCATTATCAATATTGTATTCGCTTTTAGGTTGTTCGAAGGCCCCATAGTTAATTAAATTAATTACAATTTTTCTGAAGTGGGTTTTATGAGGCTGCCGTCGTTCAGGGTACATCTCCAAATACCTCGCTGAGGTAATGTCGACGATTCTGTTTGACTGCAAGTAAAGCGCTAACATGTCAAACTTGTCTTCATTTGAATAGGGAATACCGGCCATTTTCAACAGGCTTTTACAATTTGTGTGTCACGTTTATGATTTTAATGACAGAAAAGCGTACTACTTATGAAAACACTACTTTGAATTATTTAACGTCAAAATCAGAGCCACCTTATATGGAAAAAATGAAACCCAATTTTACTGACAAATAAATCATGTCCTACTAATAATAATAAATAAGACCTAATTTTAGAAAGTGATATTTCGATGAAACTCTAATCTTTTATGCACTTGTGAGACATCACTAAATTGGAAATATTGCGCTCTTTCAAAAAATCGAAAAATCCAATATGGCGGCAATAAGAAAAATGAAAGTTGAGGAAGATTGTGGGATAACAAAAGACGATTGTGACATGTCATACACGCCATCTTATTCGTCTTAAAAAATTGTCCGAATAATCTCACATTGTGACAGCTGTCAAATTAACCATTTCGGATTTACTGGCGAAAAACGAAATCCGCTATTTTCAGTTTTTCGCCGATATTTTCAAAACCAATTGAACGATCGTAAATCTGAAACCGTATATCGAATGCTCTAAGCTTCCACTAAAACTTTCCCCATTTAAGCTTTGCCGTAAGTATAACAGGAGCCGTGATCACTTTATAGAGAAGCGAATTTGGGACACATTGTATAGTTTTTACATTGATACCTTTATCAACATAATCACTCGGTAAAATGAAAGGGAGGATCATAATGCATAATGGTCCGATATAAAATTAGTCACTATTTTCGTCGTAATTATGTTTTCTACGTTAATATTCGTGAAAATATTATCTATAATGGATTTAGAAGAACCTTGCACTCGTGAATACTCAAAAAACATTTGTTTCAAGCCAAACGATAGAAGTAAATGTTTAATATCAATCGAAGTACTTGAATGATCAGCAAGATTGGTGTTATAGTCACCATAAACGAACTTTCTTAATTTTATTACTATTAAAATTATCTAATAGCTTATCTAATTTGTCCATAAAAATATTATGTACCGCACTAGGCGGTTTGTACAAACAAATTACATTTATCACATTATTGACAACAATATTCACAGAACAAGCTTCCAACAAAAATTGAACAGTAAGTGCAATCAAACGGTAATATATTAAGACCAAAAATTTATTTTTTCTTTGACTAGTATGAGGACTCCACCTCCTCGATGACATGTGTTTCGACAGAAACTTACGCCTACAGTGTACCCTGCTAATTTGAATGCAGAAATTTTATTATTTAATAACTTTCAGTGACGCAAATTATATCTGGATGATTACACACAAAGAGAAAGTCATATATAAGGTCAAGTTTATTTTAAACACTTCGCCAATTTATACACAAAATTGTAATACTGCTATCATTATTACTATTTAAGGATGTTATATTGCAATACTTTTTATCACTCGCGGGTGAAAAAACCTATTTAGGTAGGTGCCCTTAGACCAAATTTCGGAGTTCATAACCTTCTCAAAATTATATAGGTCTACTACGTAATGTGGATACTTGGAATCTAGTTTCGAACATTGTATTTCTGGGGAATCCTCTTTTAAATGTTCTATTAAATCAGTTTCCTTTGCACATATGCCTTCTTAGGTGCAGCCTTCAAAATAAACGTAGATAAATCCATATTTCTATTTCCAACAACAGAAGCGTTCCTATTAAAATTTTCAAGCACTTAGATTTTCACCATCAATTGTACTCTCGCTTACTCACAATTCTACATCACCTGATTTTACATGCGCTAAAGAACTCGTGTTACTATCCTTGGTAGGAATCCGATTTTTAAGTTCTGGTTGATTTTTTTGCCTCATTTTGTCACCTTCTGATCAGTTTGATTCGAAGCAAGTAACAGTTGTGAGAAGCAGATACTTTAGCTTCCAAACATGTAATTTTGTAGTAGGTATAATTCTTGTATTAGTAGGTTTTTACCTTGTAAGATACGAGTAATTTTTAATAGTTTTATTTCAGTATTCACACCGCTATGTTCATTAAATACCACGTTTTCTGCATTTAAAATGTCACTTTCGTCAAGCTTACAACAAATATGTTCTTGTCTTTTAAAATATCACATTTAGAAATCTTACCAGCACAACTGTACTGATAATGTTTATTACATACAACACACTTAACTCTTTTAGAGACTTCTTTTATTGTTACAAACACTACATATTACAACGGACGGATTTAACGCGTCTTTCCCGTCACCCGCCATTTTACAACATTATCCGGAAACAAAGATGCTTGTTAAAAAAACTAACCAAATACCTAAAGTAATACGATATTCTTGCTCGAATAGGTCTTCTTTTTCTACTCCTTGGAGTTCTGTCGTTCTGTTAATTCTGAAGCCAACTATTTCTCCATCTTTTAGGTGGTCTTCCGGGTGGTTTTGAGCCCGACGGGTTGCCTTCTAGGGCGATTTTCGGAAATCTGTTCTCGTCCATCCGTCTTACATAGTTGGACCATTGCCTCTTAGGCTACCTGATGTCTACGTTTTCCCTACTATTGTTCTCAGTGTTTCGATTTCGGCCACCCTTAGCATGTTTTTCGTCTTGTTGGTAATTTCGCGCACTTCTGTGCAGTATGTCATGATCGGTCTGATAAAGCTCTTATACATTCCGTGCGCATATACGAGTTTGACCAGACTATATCTCGTAGGTATCCTGGTAGTGCGGATGCTTTGTTAATCTGACTCTTCAGATCTTTAGCTGGGCTGTGGGCGCTTGATATGTCTACACCAAGATATTTGAATTGCATCACCATTGACGTGCATTTGGTTTTGTTGGTAGAAATGTTCATATTGAGTTGGTGGCTTGCTTGAAAGAACTGAAAGAGCTGTCTCAATGGATCTTTTTCTGATTTAGCAATAATTGCTGCATCATGGGCGTAATACATCATACCAATACTTTTGTTGGCCATTACATATCTAAGATTCAGAGATGTTACTTTGTTTATTTTGTCTATCAGTAAATTAAACAAGAAGGGATTTAGGCTGTCATCCTGTCTAATTTCTCCTAAACTTGGAACGTTTTCAGTTTCGGAACGTTTGGAACGTTTCGCCGCGGCCGATTCGCCGCCGGGCCAATTCGCCGCCAGAACAATTTTAATATTTGGAATAACATGTATACCCATTACGAAGTTTTCTCTGTGCGTATTAAAAAAAACAGGATGTCTATTTCTTCTTACATCAATTTTTAAGACTTTTAGAAAAATGTTTTTTAACGCTTACATTGTTCTTTTAGAAAATTAATATGGTAACGCTTATTTTTTATACCACTACGTATTTACGTAGGCGATAAGGTTCTTAAGTTTCCCTCTAATTTATACAAAAATTCCAAGAATCCATTAACCTAAGTTAAGAAAACGGATTTAATGTAGCTAATTTAAATATAATTACCTAAACAACTAGGAATTTACATAGGCCATAATGGATAATTGATTTTATTAGCAGATTCCACCTCCTCCTCCTCAGAAGCTGAAGAAATTTCGTTTGGCTGATGAGAGAATTTTACGAATTGTGAGGGATGTAAATAACAGAACAACCTTGGAATATTTGCGTTCTATACCCCACAATTACCAATTCGGTCAATAAATTACATTATTATAAATTTACCGTTACCTAGTGTATAGGTTATTCCAAATATTAAAATTCTTCTGACGGCGAACTAGCCCGGCGGCGAAACGGCTGACGGCGAAACGTCCCATACTGTACGTTGAGCTATGTGGTCTTTTGTTTTATTTGTTTAATTATGAATACTACGTCAGTTATTGATCGTCCCTTTATCAAACGCTGTTGTTCTTTAGCATTCTTGATTTACGTTTCCAGTTTTTCTCTGAAAATGCTCGTGAATACTTTTATCGTTATATTTAAGAGGGTTATTCCTCTGTAGTTTTGTAGGTAAGTTTTTGTCCTTTCTTAAATATGGGAATGGAGATGCCATTATGCCATTCATCAGGTGTTTTCGTTCGGTTTAAGATTTTGTTAAATAGTTGCGACACTTTCTTTTCGAGTTCGGGGCCTCCATATTTTAGAAGCTCGTTGGGGATACAATCCGTCCCAGGTGATTTTCTGTTTTTGAACTTCTTGAGTTTTGCTTCTACCTCTTCGTCGACTGTAGCCTTTGGTTTGCACGAAATCGTTTACTTGCATTTTCCGAAACATTTTCCATACTTTCCTTACTTTGCCATACACGTTGTAGTCAATGTTGCTAGTAAATTTAGCCCAATGTGTTAGGTAGCATTTCCGTTTTAATTCAGAAAGCTCTTTTACCTCTTGACAAAACCATGGTTTAGTGTGTTTGTTGCACTCGTATTAACTTTCCGCTTTCCAAGGGCTTTTTCCGCTGCTTCGTTTATGCATTTCTCAATTTTTTGCCAGCTCTACCTATCATTCTGGTTTTAAGTCAACTTCTTTTAATTTGCTTGTACTGGTGTTTTCATACAGGTGCTTCTGTGCTATCCGTTGATAACGACTCTATATTGTACATTTCGATAAACTTTGGGGGTATTCTCTTTTGTTGAGGACGTCCTAGTAGCATCTTGCATACAACAAGGTTGTGATCGGAACCTAGGTTAGCAGATATTAGGGCTCTGACACAAGTGCGAAGTGAGGGTGCTATAACTCGATTTGTAAGTATGAAGTCTATCATCGATCGCTGGCCTAGATTGTTGTTGAAATTGTATTTATATTGGTCTTTGTGCGGGAAGTAGGTGTTTTCGATCCACATTTCATTTGTAGCGCAAAAGTCTATTAGGATTTCGCCGTTTTCATTAATCGTTGCTTTGTTGTACTTTTGCTTAATTTTTTTTCGATCCGTGCATTAAGATCTGCGAGTACAATGATTTTGCGTTTGGTATTTACGTTGTCTGTGACGTATTGTAGTTGCTTATAAAAGTTTTCAGTTTCTGATGTGGGCTTAGATATGTGTCGTGGTGTTATTCATTTTTAGGGAAATTTTCAATATTCTATCGTTGATCTATTCGATGTCTTCGATTGTCTGTGCATATTTATCGCGCAGCATAATTCCAGCCCATGAATGCGCTGTTTCTTGTTTAGCTTCCCACTGAATATTAGTATGAATTCTTCGTATTTTGCTGTTCCTTGTCCCCTTTTCTTTGTCTCAGAGATCCCGCAAATGTCATTGTTACGTTTATTCATTTCTATTACGATCTCTTCCATTCCACTACGTTATGTTCCTGCAGCCGATTCGTGTGATGCGGTGTTTACGTTTTCGTTTGCCATTTAGTTTTCCTGTTGTCCTAACATGTACCGTCTACTGATAGTTCCGTCCGGCATCCGAGGCTGTATGTTCAGTTCTGTGAGCCAAAATGGATTTCTTCCCCAGGCAGCTGGCTAACCTCACCTTGGGAACCCCCGTCCTGTATCCGGGCTTGAGACTGGTAATTCCATCCGATGGGCTACTTAATCCATCCGTCGGAGAACCCAGGGGGAGTTGCTTGAATAGGTATATCGCACAAACCAAAATAATGTATTTTTGGAAACACAGTCAAAACCATAATTAAATTATAAAAACGTTTAGTTCTAGTTTTATTTTCTCAATTTTCAGTTCATTCGGGATGTCATCTACGAGGTCTGATCAAATAACGGATTAAACAGCATTTATTAAAGAAATTACAAAGGTGATTTAAATTCTCTCAAAGTATCCTCCTTGGTATAGCTTCTTTAGGCTCTTCCACAGCGTAATACCATTTTATAAAACGCATACCATACTATAAAACTCAGTTTCCAAAAAAAAAAAGTGTAAAAATTTCATCTCTCACAAGTGATTGGGAAATGAACAGGGACGTACCAAACTTTACCCTTTCATACCATCCTTTGCATGTAACTTGGCACAACTACAGATGGTTACTGGTATTCTGTTGTATACCGTAAAGTGGGGAGACTGATCAATTTTAAAATGTATTTTTGATTGTACAGAAAAGGCACAGAGATCACACGTAAAAAATGCAGTATACTTTGATCTGCTGTTTTAAAATGCGCCAAACTACCCGTCTGGTACCTAAACTGATTGTTCTCGCTCTATTTGCAAATCGGTCAAGCTATTTTTGTTTTATGCCAAGTTTTATATCGTGGTTTACTTTGATCGAGTATGTGAGGGGTCAAATGCAATAAAATTTGAGTGTACGAACAGAACTTTAAAATGTTTATTAAAAAAAGAATAGTAGAACATGATACCTCAAAACATCTACTCTGTTTGGAAACTGAGATTGCAGATCAGCCGTTGCAGCACTTACAACTGATGGCTGTGGCAGAATGGCCACAATATTTTTGACTGGCACTATAGATATATCGTTCTTTACAAAACAACAAAACGAAACAAATAGTGGTCGCAAATTCGCTTTCAGAAAATTGTTCTTACACTACGAAGATATATTTAAGTGAACGATTTACGTTATTCTAACATAAATTACACTAAGACGAACATGTGAGGTGCTAAAAGTTCCAAACTAGGCCCCTTGTAGGCCACTTCATCAGTTACCGCTTCTTCTTGAACCATGTTCTTATCTGAAGGCGCCGTACACCGAAGTCCTTGCTCAGGTTCGATTTCGAGCCGTGTTTTTTTCCTGCACGGTGCTCGTTCTAAGTCATTTCCGTACCGTTTTTCTTTCAATAACTTGAGTTAGTACTTCATGTACTGCTTGGAATGGGTCATCGTTGTTGGAATTTTCTGAAGCACCTTTTGCGCATTATGAGGATAGATGATTGTAGCTTGAAATTCTATCATTAGGTTCCATTTGACGGCTGAAATTTCTTCGTTGCCGGATTGAAATTTCGTTTGAGCGGGTACCGAGTCCAATTTTTCTAGTGTTTCCTTAAGGAACTCATATTTTGGTAGTCCTTTGTTAGCACTGCTCTCCATGCGGTTTTCATTTGTTTGAAAAATCCCACGTCATGTGGCTGGCAAATGTGTGTTGAATGAGGCACAAGACACACAAATGAGACGTCATTTAGTCCGCACTACTGAATAACGGTTTCAATAAATTGTGAGACCAGGTTGTTACCTATGCGAACGTTTTACCATCCAGCTTTTTATCATATGGTAGGTAGCTGCACTCAAAACAATCCTGAAACGTACTTGCATCCATCCAACCATGTGATGTGCGAGTAAACCTGCTTCCAGAACGACAGCATAATTTATTAGAGCACGGATATCCTCTGGGCCCATTTTCCCACCAAATATTGTAAATAACATACGGAGGCAACAGGGTTCTGCCAGCTTATCCCCAGATCATGATGGTGGTTGCACTTTTCAAAAGGTTAGCACTTTTTTCAGGGTATTTCATGACATGCCTATTAACACCCTTTCCCTTTACTGGTTTATCATTGACATCAGACTCATCGTAGCTAAATAAATTTTTAAGAGATATGTCCTTCCTCGTCACTTAAACACTATCAAAATACTGGTTGGTGGTGTCGCTGTTAACGCTTGCCCGTGATTTGTTTATGTTCTCTGATATACTGTGCGACAGCATCTTAATGGCGCTTCAATACACTTTAGCGCAGTCCTTCCCCGGCAAACTGTTTTAATAACGTTGAAAATTTCGTGCAGTATGATTCAAACAGGCCTTTACCAATATTCGTAGTTCTGACGTAGAAAGCGGAAAACCGCAATCAGCGAATTTTGCGATGGCTTTTAAAAGTGCCAACTCTTCGATTTCGGAGAATATCGTTTGGCCTCTAACAACTTTAATGTTGCGTCCATGGAATTTGTTATTGCGCGTACCGTCACCTTCTCGAGAGCTTCCTCCAGTTGCTCCTGGCTATAGTTTTTGTAGTTTCTGGTACCAGGGCTCTTTTTATAATCTCTTACCATCTGAAACAACACATTTTTCATCAGCGAGGCCAATCAATCTTGTCCTACTATGTTGATGAATGCCACCACGTGTCACATCCATACCTTAGTGTACAGAAAGTGTTTCAGCGGTTGAAATTGCACTAAAAATGCACGTGCAGCGAAACTAAGAGGCCACACACAAGTAGATGTGTCAACATCAACGAAATCCACGAACACTAATAGTTCAAAGAAAAGGTGACGCGATATTACCAATCTCAATATTTTAAACTGTCACGTTCAACCACAGCACTTTCCAGAACAAAAATACGAATCTGTGATAAAAGTCGCCTTTCAATATCAAAGTCACTCCACTTTACAGTAATTATGATATAACACACATTTTTTAACAATAATGTAAGAATCTCTCGCAAATGGTTGAAAACATCCAGGGGTATATCAATACTTGTACGAAAATCATATCTTCCTTTGCTAACTATAACTTAGTTATAACTTGGCTATAACTATACTTGGGTGCTGGAATTCTGTTTGATAATTAATTATATATAAAACACATTTTTGTAAAAATTCTATCCCTCGCAAATGATTGCGAAATATACAAAAAATGATTGGGAGATGTACATGGGCGTACCAAACTTTATACCAATGTCATACTGTTCAATAATTGCAATTCTCACATATCTACAGATGGCTGCTGTAACTGTGATATATATATATATATATATATATATATATATATATATATATATATATATATATATATATATATATATATATATATATATATATATATATATATATATATATATACAGGGTTAGTCAAACCTCCGTCGTAGTCCAATATCTTATTTATACTAAGAGATACCAAAAAATTTTATAAAGATAAAAGTTGAAGACTAGTCAGAAGCATATTTTAAAAATATTTTCGAATATACAGTGTCATCCATATTGAATGGGTGAACCAAACTTACTTTCTTCTAATGGAATACCCTGTATATTATTTTGAAATTGAATATGGTTTAACTTGACCATTACTACAATATACGGTTTTACTATGTTATACGGGGCATCTTAGGAGTAAGGGCCTATTTTAAGTAAAAATCGTACCGTATTCGACAACTTATAGCCTCCAAACTTAACACCCTGTACATTTTTTCATCCATCGATGGACAGATTCATGCCCTTCAACTTTACTATTTACAATTGGCTACACTCACCATCGCTCAATTCTAGAAAACTAAAAAAAAAAGATTTCTTACCTATTCTACGCAAAATTAATTATTTTTTAAATTAAAAAACAAGTCGCCTGGCATAAATGACGTTCTACTTCTGTCAATTTTTGACATTTTTCTTTTAATATTTACTTGCTGTTAAAAGATAATTTTTTTACAATGAATTTCACCAAAGATGAACTAATTGATATGGTTTTTATTCTTAGAAAGTCTGAAAAAAACTGCTTATTAGCAAAAAGAATTTATGGTGCAAGATATCCCGATAAACGATATCCTGATCAGAAAAGTTTTAATAAATTACTTGAGAGATTTTTGGAAACTGGAAATGTTGAGTATAAGCCGCCAGAAATTAACAAACGTGCGCTTAATGCTAATAACGACTTAACTGTTGCTTTGGCAGTTACAGAGAAGCCGCACGTGAGCCAACATGAACTATCAGAAATAGTAGGTATTAGCCAAAGCTCTATAGGAAGATGACTACGCCAACATCATTTTCATCCGTGCCGGTTACAACTGCACCAAGAGTTACGAGAAGCTGATTTTGCTAATAGAATGAACTTTTCTAATTGGTCAGTACTACAGCAGGATCCAATTTTTGTTTGATAGAATGGTGTTTTCTGATGAGGCAACATTTCATAAAAATGGTTTTATGAATCGGCATAATTTCCATTATTATGCAACAGAAAATCCTCACTTAATAATGCCAACAAATTTTCAGGAAAGATGGAGTTTGAATGTTTGGGGAGTGTACTGGAAGATCACGTTATTTGACCCCATTTCTTTGAAGCTCATTTAAATGCACAAATGTATGTTAATTTCTTACGAAACGATCTTCCTGTTCTACTGGAAAACGTCCCTCTGAATATCAGGCAAGCAATGTGGTACCAACACGACAGGGCAGGTATCCATTATTCAAGGGAGGTTACAAATGTATTGAACGAAATATTTCCTAATAGATGGGTTGGTAGGAGTGGTCCTGTTGGGTGGCCTGCACGGTCGCCTGATTTGACAAAACCTGATTATTTTTTGTGGGGTTATGTTCATGACGAGTTTTACCAAACAGCTATTACAACAGTTGAAAATATGAAAGAGAGAATAACAGAAGCTTTTAGATCCATTACACCCAATATGCTCAGAAAGGTTTCACGAAGCTTCAACGAAAGAATAGACTTGTGCATCAGAGAGAACGGTCGACATTTTGAACAACTTTTATAACATTTAAGTTTACATTTAATGTATCAAATAAATTAGTTACTTTCATTTTCAACTAGTGTTTGTTTCTTGAATTAAAAAATGTTCTAGAAGTTTTATAGTTTTCTATGAATTGGGCCATGCTGAGTGTAGCCCATGTAAATAGTAAAGTTAAAGGGGATGAATCTCTCCATCGATGGATGAAAAAATGCACAGGGTGTTAACATAGTAAAATCGTATATTGGAGTAATGGTCAGGTTAAGCCCTGTTCAACTTCAAAATAATATACAGGGTGTTCCATTTAAAAAACCATAATAATGACGTGGTCGAGTTATGGACCATAATGTGTAAAAAAATAAGCTCTCCCAAAAAACACTATTTTGGATAAAAACTAGACCATGTTTGAAAACTCATACAAATTAAAAATAAGTGTTCTTTTGTTAAGTTTGGAGGCTATAAGTTGTCGAATACGGTACGACTTTTACTTAAAATTGGCCATAACTCCTAAAATACCCCGTATAACTTAGTAAAACCGTATATTGGAGTAATGGCCAAGTTAAACCATGTTCAATTTCAAAATAATATACAGGGTATTCCATTAGAAAAAAAGTAAGTTTGGTTCACCCATTCAACATGGATGACGCTGTATATTCGAAAATATTTTTAAAACATGCTCCTGACTAGTCTTCAACTTTTATCTTTTATAAATTTTTTTGGTATCTCTTAGTATAAATAAGATATTGGACTACGACGGAGGTTTGACTAACCCTGTATGTATATATATATATATATATATATATATATATATATATATATATATATATATATATATATATATATATATTTCAACACTGTGAAAATTGCGTCTCTCACAAGTAATTGAGTAACATACAGCGACGTAATCACCGTTGTACTAAAACCATACTACTTTTTTACATGAAATATTCATAAAACTGCAGTTGGTTTCGAGAATTTTGTTTTATAATATAAAATAAAAGATATTCCAACAATAGTGTGAAAACTTTACCTCGCACAACTGCTATGAAAGTGTGTGCAGCGGCCTACCATCCTTAATGTGCAGTTCTTGCACATATAATTATAATATAAAACACATTTTTCAACCATAATGTAAAAATTTGATCTCTCGCAAATGATTGGGGGATGCTCAGGGGCGTGCCAAATTTTACACTAATATAATACCAACTTTTACAAACACACTTCAGGAGATGGTTGCCGGAATTCTGTTATATATTTATAATATAAACACATTTTCCAATAATACTGAGAAAAAATCGTTTTTCACAAATGATTGGGAGAAATTCAGGGGCGTATCAAATGTTGTACTAAATTCATAGCATTCTTAACAATCAATTTTATTACAGCTGCAGATATTTGTTAGAATTCTGTCTTGTAATTATAATATAATGCGTTGTATCTAACAACACTATCAAAAGTGTCTCTCACTATGTGAGAATTGCATGTAAAGGATGGCATGACATTAGTATAAAGTTTGGTAGGCCCAGTACACTTCCCTAGCATTTGCAATAGTTAAGCTTTTCGCCCTTTTCTTGGAAAATGTGTCTTATAATTATACAACAAAGTTCCGGCAACCATCTGCAGTTGTGTGAGAATTGCATGTATAGGATGGTATGATGCTGGTAAAACGTTTGGTACGCCCATGTACATCTCCGTATCATTTTCGAGAGATCAAATGTTTACATTATTGTGAGAAAATGTGTGTTGTATTATAATTATATAACAGAATTCATCAACTATCTGCATGTAAATTGATGGTATGATTTTAGCATAACGTTTGGTACGCCCCTAGACATTTCTCAATCATTTTGCGAAGGATGAAATTTTCACAGTGTTTATGAAAACCGTACGCTATAGTATGGTAGAAACCAAAATTCCAGCAACGATCTGAATCCCTAAGGAAGGATGATAATGCTTTCGATGTAACGCTTGGTACGCCACTGCAGGTTTTTCAGTCATTTCCGGGAAATAAAATTATTGAAAAGTGTATTATTGAAAACCGTGTTCTATGTTGTAGTTATAGAACACAATGCTAACAAACAGTTGTAGTGTTGAAAAAATCGCATGCCACGCTTGATACGGTTTTTATTATCTGAGACATCCATACTGCAACCTATTCTTAATTGTTGTTCTTCCACCATATTTCTTAATTTTTCTTGGTCCACTATTTCCTTGTTTCTTTACTTGTTTGATGCATGTTTTTTATTACTCATCTTCTCAAAAGCTTTAAAAATAAAAGTGACAAATAAAAACTTTCTGGAAGACTCTAAAAAGTAATCAATTTTAATCCATACGTAGTTTTCACACTGTACACTTAGTAATCATTTATTCAAATGTACAATTCTTATATTACATATTAAACTCTCCAATGTGTTCTATTTTAATAAGGTTACTTGGCAAGCCAATAAGTAGTAGCCCACTCAATGGATTATGAAGTCCATGATCTTAAGGTACCATTTCTTAAAAAACAGTTAGCCAATTATTATAAGTTTTTGTTATGAACGAATAAGTTCAAAGGTAAATATGTAATTAAAAATTATTATTAATTTTATTAAATACATAAATAAAGTTTACCTCGAGTAGGATTTGAACCTACGACCTGTACTTTGCTAGAGTACCGCGCTAACCAATTGCGCCATCAAGGTTCAAGCCCCAATCGATGTAAATTTTATCTTTATGTATACGTGTATGTATACATAAAGACAATTTCATCTTTATGTATACATGTATGTATACATAAAGATAAAATTTACATCGATTGGGGCTTGAACCTTGATGGCACAGTTGGTTAGCGCGGTACTCTAGCAAAGTACAGGTCGTAGGTTCAAATCCTACTCGAGGTAAACTTTTTATTTATGTATTTAATAAAATTAATAATAATTTTTAGTTAGCCAATGTTTGAACAGTCTTTTTTGACGTATCGAGTGGTGTCTCAATTCAAGCATATTTCTTGAATGGACAAGAACAAAAAATAAGTCTTGCAATTTTATTTTGTTGTTTATCATGTCGTATCTATTATCATTATTTATATACCAAACGTGTTAGCAAAATAGTCAAACTTATTACTTCGATGGGTAAGAACTATATTTTGTAGTTTAATGGTGTTGTGCATTATGTGAGGCCAGTGAGGTATAAAACTAGGTAGAAACTATGTTAATTAAATGGGACCAGTGATTACCAATATTGTTATTGATAAAGCAATTTCGATTGGAGACTAGCCTACACTATTACTATACCACATTAAGAATGTATTGTCCAAAAATGCGTTTAGTTTGCACAAGCGGTGCACAATTTTTATTTGTTTTGGTTTAGCATACCACTAAAAATGACATCATTCTCAAATATTTGACAATAGTGCTTATTTGTTGACATTAATTAAATGTAAATTCGAAGCAATGTGTCGGTGCGGGTGTGGATGTTGGTATGTGTGTGTGTGCTTACGTACGCGCATGCACGCATGTGAGTGCGCGCCTACGTATGTGTGTGCGAGTTCGACTGCGGGTTCGAGTGCGTGTGCGAGTGCCAGTGCGAGTGCGAGTTCGAGTGCATTTGCGAGTGCGACTGCGCGCGCGCGTGTGTGTGTGACCGTATATGCGAAACTGCGAGCATACGTGCGTGCTTGAGTGTGTTTCTAATTCTCCGTTACCATCTTTCAGATGTTTTAACTTGCCTTTTTCTTCGTCTGTTGTCTTTACTTCTTAATTTCTTGACCACTTTGAGATCTTCAGATTTAACGTCTTTTTTGTTCTCTCTCCTTGACATCTTCCTTTCGCACGTTTCCCCGCGTGATTGCTCTCTTCTTGCTGATTTTCTAACTTTACAGCTAACAAATAATTTTCTAAAACGTTTCCTTGACTATTTTTTCTATTGACTCTTCAATGGACGTGTGAGTGTGTATGTGTGGGTGTGCATGTGTGTAGATGTGGGTGGGTACGGTGTGTGTGTGTGTGTGTGTGTGTGTGTGTGTGTGTGCGTGTGCGTGTGCGTGTGCGTGTGCGTGTGCGTGTGCGTGTGCGTGTGCGTGTGCGTGTGCGTGTGCGTGTGCGTGTGCGTGTGCGTGTGCGTGTGCGTGTGCTGTGCGTGTGCGTGTGCGTGTGCGTGTGCGTATGCGTGTGCGTGTGCGTGTGTGTGTGCGTGTGCGTGTGCGTGTGCGTGTGCGTGTGCGTGTGCGTGTGCGTGTGCGGGTGCTGGTGCTTGTGCGCGTGCGCGGGCGCGTGTGGGGGCGTGTGCGTGTGCGTGTGCGTGCGCGTGTGCGTGTGCATGTGCGTGCACGTGTGTGTGCGTGTGCGTGTGCGTGTGCGTGTGCGTGTGCGTGTGCGTGTGCGTGTGCGTGTGCGTGTGCGTGTACGTGTGCGTGTACGTGTGCGCACGTGTGTGTGTGTGTGTGCAGGTGTGTGTGTGTGTGCAGAAAATTTGACTTATTAATTAATGTGACAGATTATATTGATATCACATTACTTTACACGTTGATAAAGTTACGGCATTTTTTTTGTTAAAATTATGTAGTAATAGTAAATAGGGCACTACGACACTAATTTAAGTGCATTAATGGCGAATTGTTTTCATTTGTATGACAGTTTCGGAAAAAAAATATTTTTGAAAGAGAGTATACCTCAAAGAACAAATAATGCTGTCTGCCTTTTTATATTGATCCCTTTTTTCCTAGTATTTTTAATTTGACCAGACTATGTATGACTGATATTTTATCGATGTTTCAAATTTTATGCACTCCGTTTAGTTCTTGCTAATTCAGCTCTATTTTAAAAAATCAGTTGGATTTTTATTTAACTCTTCGTACTCTCCTTGAATAAAACCAATTATTCAACATTGCTTTCATATCTGCAGGACCGATAGTGGGAGCTTGGCCATTTACGTAAATTTCGAATTTTGTTTATTATTTACAAAACTTGCCATAAATCACATTTAGTTAGTTTAAATTTGCATAGTGAGCGATGAAAAAATTTGAAGGAAGATAACATCTTTGTATTTCTAAAACGATGATGTTAAATAAATTGTTACTATTGAACTATTTGAGTATTCAAGTAAATAAAAATAATCAATTACATTACAAAGTAAACCGAGGCGAAGTTGAAGAATCGAGGAGTGTGTTTTCGCCAGGAAATACAATATGACCATAAATGCAAGATACCAAAATTGAATGTAAAATAGCTATTGTCATGGAAATAAAAACTGCACAAATGTGACGTTAACTTCTAGATGACAGTTTTGTTTTTAAATCCTTGCATTATGTTCGAGAAACAAGGTACTTACTATTGAACAAAAAAATGTTTGTTTGCAGCCACTATAATCGCTCATATGGAATCGGCAGAAATAATGGGACAAGTGTCAATTACGTTAAAGTTGAGTTTTTAGAGCAATATGGTAAGGGTGTTACAGAAACAACAGTAAAGTTCATAGTAAAGAAGTTTCTATGTACAGGCAGTGCTCTAGTTCAAAAGAAAGGAAGATCTGGGCGAAAGAAAATAGTGCGGAGTAATGAAAACTACGGCAGGCTCCTGTACCAAACCATGCAATCTTCAAAGAGGAGCCTGAGAAAAACTGCTGTTAAAATGAACCTAAATAGGGAAACTACACGCTTAATTTCTAACAATGTTGGTGCATTTTCGTATAAGTTTCAGACAGTTCATAAGTTATACATTACGGTTAAACTGTTATGTGTAGAATACACGGCGCGTGTTCTATCCACGCAATATGAGGACCAAGAGTTTCTGCCAAACGAATGTTTTTTTGATTATATGTCTCATTATCGCTTCTGCAGAGCTAGAAACTTGTCTTATCGAAGACTGTGGTTTCAGCAAGATGGGGAACAAGTCATACCGCTTGAGATGTTAAGACAACATTTAGGTTAACAGGATGATATCCTGTATATAAACTGACTACGTTTATTCACCACATCGCTCCAACTTGACCCACTCTGGTGCCTACATCTGAGGAATGATGAAAAATATCATTTTCAGTCGAACTCCTCCAAAAACAGTTCCAGAATTAAAAACATCAATAGAACAATTTTTTCAAAATTTGTACCAGCCTCTATTTAGAGACAAAACATCCAATCTTCAGCGACACCTGAACATATGCTTGGAACAAGATGGAGGTCATGTGGAGCGTATCACACATTATTACCTTTGTATATATGTATATTCTAGTTTAATATTTTAATAATAAGTTAATTTTTGAGTTTCGGTGTCTGTTATTTATGGCAAATCTTCAAAATCGTTTCAGACCTGGGCCGACAAAACGTTACAATTTTTAGTTTGGTATTAGTGATTCTTCATACATGAACATTTGCAGACAGTTGTCATACATATCAAAACCGTTGATACATTAATGCAATTAATGCAACAGTGCTCAAAAACTTTCAACATGATGGCGTCACCAAAGAATTTTTAAAAATATTTCTAATGAATTCATGTCAGCACAAACCTTGTAAACCACACACCCAGAAACTGTTTAAACTATTATAATTAAAAATTGAAGAAATGATATTTATTGATTTAAATATTGTAATTAAGGTTTCAGTTTATTTGGGTTCTCATTCATAATAATATTAGGAACTAATTATTGTTGTCCAATGAACGTTAATGACTTAATAATCGTATTTGAGAGTAGGAAATAGTATATCACGATACGAGTGCGCTGTCAAGGAACGTTTTAGGGTCGGAAGTCGCAGGGAAAGCGTATTTAGAAAATGACGTGTGTTATGTACTATTTTTTGTGATCATTGCGAAAAATAAGTTATTTTGTAAATTTTGATCTAAAATACGACGGTTATAATAAAATTTAATTTTATGTAAACAATAATTAATATTTAATTTTTTTACAGCGGAATACATCATCCCATGTCGAAAATCCGAACCTGATATAAACAAATGCCTCGTGAAAACGTTTAACCATTTAAGACCATATTTAATTTCTGGTCTAAAAGATATTGACGTACCAAGCATAGATCCTTTATTTATTGCAAAAATAAATATTGAAAATGGAAATGGACCCTTCAGAGTTCGTGCATTTTTCAGCAACGTTACTGCAAAAGGTGCTAGCAATTATACAATTCAAAATGTCAAGTCAGTAAGTTACTTTTATTACTTAAAGAATAACAATGATTAACAATTTTAGAGCCGACTTAGATAATTACATCTTGGACCTTTCATTTAAAATACCTCAAGTCGAAATAAAGGGAAAATACGAAATTGGAGGAAGTGTTTTGTTATTCCCCATTAGATCGAAGGGAGATTTTTGGACAGTTTTCAGTACAGTTTGTGAAATAATTATTCTTATCGGAATAATTAATGCTTTATTTTCAGCCGAAGTTGATGCAACTGCCAAAATATATGGAAAAGAAGTGAAAAATGCAGATGGTGTTAGATTTATGCGAATTGATAAATTATTGGTTGATTTTCATATTACAAAAAGTAGATTCAAAATCAGAGATGTAGTAAACCTTGGAAATATCATTGGTGATAAGGTTCGCAGTTTTAATTTAAAATGTAATTTTGTGTATTACAGGAGAAGCCATTAACCAATTTTTAAATAATAACGGGGAAGAAATTATTACAGAAATGAAACCAGCTGCTAGTTTAAGTATTGCCAGGCACTTTAAGCAATTTTTAAATGCAGCTTTCACCAAAATTCCTTTAAAGCTTTGGCTACCTGATGCGTAAATCTGAGTTGTTATATTAAGTAATTAGCAATTTGTTGTTTGGCTCTTGTTTCCAATCTGATTTTGATAGCTTACAGATACTTATTTCAATACAGGTAAACATCACATACCCTGATCTTAAACGTTTGTTCTTGCGTACCAAAGGAACGGATTGAAAAATTGTTTTAGCATTAGGAGTTTGTGACAGTGTGGGATAAAAGAGTAATATGACACTAGCCATTCATAAGACATAGTGGTACAAATTAGTTTTTACATTCTATTTGCTAATTACTTAAGTTTTTCCGGATACCTAAGAACTGATCTTTGTTTAGTTATGTAGTATGTAAATTTGTTTAGTATTTAAGGTAAGAATGTAAATTTAGCATTTAACACTTTAGTTTTTTTTATACATTAGATATATATTTTTTTGCAAATAAATACAGAAATACGTAAGATATAAATTATTAATGTTTTTGAAATTTATATTATACTGAAATTTTGTTTAACAATATAAAATGTTGTTAAAGGTAAGTTGTTTAATAGACGATAACTAATAATAAATAAGTAAAAAGTGCTTATTTTTTTTACTTTTTGCCATTTTTCAGATGTTCCACACCTTTGAATGTATGAAAATGGAATATGAAACCTTAAAATACTGAAAATATTGCAAATATGTTCTTACTCTATCCTTAACTTATTGATTGGT
Organism: Vesta saturnalis; assembly: GCA_036346205.1. Taxonomy (NCBI): domain Eukaryota; kingdom Metazoa; phylum Arthropoda; class Insecta; order Coleoptera; family Lampyridae; genus Vesta; species Vesta saturnalis. The sequence continues at coordinate 1,052,128 of JARFJB010001296.1, forward strand.
GTATTTTGTTTAAGTGAAACTATTACTTATAATCTTAGCCTGTATCAATGTCTGAATAAAATCTATGTTTTTTGCCTATATCAGTTCCTCGTACTGAATCACATATTTTAATAAACCACATACAAGGACTAAATGGCCATTCAGCCTATCAGGCGATATTCTTGTTCAACATCTCAAATTTGGCGCGAATTTTATTTTGTTTGATTTGTATAGTGGAAAATTAATATCCCTTTATTTAGCTATTCGTTAGTATTTTAGTATATAATTTAATTAGTGCTGTTATTGTTTCTTCCTAGTTATTAATTTTTTTATTACATAGTTGTATCATTTTTACCTTCCAACCTACATATACATATGTATAAAAGGTTATGCA
>JARFJB010001296.1:1057500-1092500 GCA_036346205.1 Vesta saturnalis
GACACGCAGGCACGCAGACACGCAGACACGCAGACACGTAGACACGCAGACACGCAGACACGCAGACACGCAGACACGTAGACACGCAGACACGCAGACACGCAAACACACAGACACATAGACACACAAACACAGACACACAGACACTCAGACACACAGACACACAGACACTTAGACACTCAGACTCACAGACACACACACACACGCACACGCAGACACAGATACAGGCGTGCGAACGCGCACGCGCACGCATACGCGTACTCGCACGCCCACGCATACGCACAGCACACGCACTCGCCCACGCACACGCACACGCACACGCACACGCATACGCACATGCACACGCACACGTACACGCACACGCTCACGCACATCCACACACGCACACGCACACGCACATGCTCACGCACACGCAAACACATAAACACACCGCAAACACACACAACACACACACACACACACACACACACACATTTTCTCGCAATAAGTAATCAGAATGTAAACAAAAATTCAAATTCAAATTTCCCCCGCCAGAGGACCAGTGCTAAGACCGAAACCAAGTTGCCAAGCCCTGTGCCTGCCTTGTGAGTTTGCATTAGGCCCCCTTATCATAATACAAGTTCAAATTTCCCCTCATAGATGGCCCCACAGACAATTTGAAGTTTTTGGTCGGGGGTCGAGGGCCTCAGAGTAAGTTGCTAAGCCAAAAATCTGTCTTACATGTTAGCATTACACCTCTTCCAGCCATAACCTGCAGACTTAAATACAAATACAAATAAATGGGCCTCGACGAGGGGCACAACCCCGAGAGAAAGTTGCGCAGCCCTACACCTGTCTTACAAGTTAGCATTAGGACCCTTATTATAATACAAATTCAAATTTTCCGCACAGGTACCACGACAATACACGAAGGCTCACGAACAAGTTCCGATCACGACAAGTGCTAAGACTCGAGAACAATTGCGACGCCCTACACCTGTTATCTTGGTTATGTTCAGTGAGGGTTGGAGTCGCCGAGACTGCTTTCGCCGAAAGCCTCGCGCCGTAAAATTTTACCTATATGAGGCCCAGGTGCATACATCTTACCTTAAAAGTTAGTGTTAGACCTCTTATTTCAAATTTCCCACTATAACCATTAAGGGGACCTATATGTACTTTTAAAATATACCGCTAGCTGTCGCCAGCTATATTTCAGAAAACATTCGGTAGTCTATACACAAGTAGATGACGCTATTAACAAATTCAAATTGTACACCTAGGGGTCAGGACAAGGTGTCGAAGCCCCGAGAGTAAGTTGCGAATCCCTACACTTGTCTTAGCATTAGAGCCCCTCTTATTAGAATATAAATTCAAATTTCCCGACAAGGGGGCCACGGTTCTAAGCCCTGAGAGCAAGTTACGAGGCCATATACCTGTCTTATAAGGTAGCATTAGGGCCACTTATTAGAATGCAAGTTCAAATTTCTTGCAATAAGTAATCAAAATGTAAACGTTTAAATACAAATTCAAATTTCCCACCAAGGGACCATGGGACTAAGACCCCAAAGCAAGTTGCGAAGCACTATTTCTGTCTTATACATTAGCAATAGGCCCCTTATTAGCATACAAGTTTAAATTTCTCGCAATAAGTAATCCGAATGTAAACACTTAAATACATATTCAAATTCAAATTTCCCGCCAAAGCGCCAGGAGCTAAAACTCAAAAGCAAGTTGCGAAGCCTTGTGTCTGTCTTATAAGTTAGCATTAGGCCCCCTTATTGTAATACAAGTTCAAATCTCCCTTCATAGAGGGCGCCACAGACAAATTCAAATTTTTGGCCGAGGGGCGAGGACCTCAGAGTAAGGTGCTAAGTCCTACATATGCCTTACAAGTTAGCATTATACCCCTTATTACAATACAAATTCATATTTCCAGCCGTAACCTGCAGGCTTAACATACAAATTCAAATTCTCCGCCAATGGAGCAACGACAAGGGGGCAAAACCCCGAAAGCAAGTTGCGCACCCCTACACGTGTCTTACAGGTTAGCATTAGACCCCTTATTATAATACAAATTCAAATTTTCCGCTAAGGGTACCACGATAATACACGAGGGCACACAAACAAGCTCCGATCACGACAAGGGACGAAGACCCGAGAACATGTTGCGACGCCCCACACCTGTCTTACTTAATTTTGGGAAGTGTACCCATACCAAAAGTCTTGGATACCGAAAATGTCTTCACACTCATATTTAACATAGGAGATTGTGGATTACCTAGATTTGAGAATGTTTTTGATAATTTACTGTTGCACCTTTTTTGTGACCCTGATCAATACAATAATCTGTATTATAAGCTTTCTTGCTAAGAATATATTTTACTGTGTTTAAAGAAAATATGATATTCCATGTCAATAATCAATCAGTTTACCTAGTTTAATCTGGGTGTTAAAAGTAATGCAATTGATTTTAAAACGTCATCTCTAAACTAACACAGACTTACTTATGAGTGGGGTATAAAGATGATTTAAAATTAATCATTATTAATACTAAAACAAGACAGTCAATTATTAAAATCCAAAACAATTTTTATGCCATTAAAAGGAGTTCAAAACGAAATGTCAAAACAATCTATAAAGCATATGTGTAACCATTTAATGCATTTTATTTCTGCTTAGACCTTGTACTCATAATTTAACGTTCTCAAGGTGAAAATCGTTTAAAACGTGTTTTGTATGGCAAAAGTTGATTACTCATTTTTCATTATGAATAATGTTGAAGGCGACTATTATCAAGGAAAAAATAAGCATGTTGTTGTAATAAATTCGTATATAGGTAAAGGCCGCAACCCTCGAATGGAACTCAAAAGAAATGTAATAATAATTTTAATAACAATTATGCAGTCTCCTTTATGATAAACCCTGTTACGAAAACACATTGTAAAAAACAGTTATCTAGATCAGAATGATATTTAAACGCAGATAGAAATTAATAGTCATAAATACAATATGCTAACCTCTAATATTGAAAAATTTGAGCTAGCGCTTAAATTTCAACTTTAAAGACTGCATAGAACATAATCGTTTAAGGGCTAGGTTTTTATATCCTCGATAAAAATCAAAACGGCCCTAATACATTTTAATAACAGATTGAATAAAATCTTTTTATTATGAAAACACTTGTCATCTTTACATGTCTTATCTATTAATTCTTCCCCATTATTAGAATACAATTTTTATGACAGGGGCGAAGTACGCGAATAAGTTACCGTCTTACAAGACTAGGGCCCCTTATTAGAATGCAACCCCCAATGTATAAATAAATTAGGTCACAATCTGTAGATGGGTATTAAAGGAAATGTAATAATCATTTGAATAACAATTATGCAATCCCCTTTGATAAAAACAACCCTAATAAATATTAATAACAGATTAAACGTAGGCATATAAAGAATGGCGACCAAACGTGTCCCAAGGGTGACGTCACAAAAAAGAAAATGGCGGCCAAGGTGTCCCCCTTCTACTCCCGTCTAATAAACGGTATAAACAATACCTGCGGTTATCAATAACCGTAACAAATTGTATCTAAAGGTATAAATAGAATATAAGTGTAGTGTAAATAAATGATCTGTACAAAAGTACAGATCATTTTAGCCCTTTCACAAACTATTAACTGTATAATAGGGTTAGCAGTGCGGCTCGAGGTAGTTATTCCGTGGGGAGGTTTTACAATTAATGTATAAAGTATGAAAAATCAATTATTAAACCGTCTAGAAAAGCATATTTTAACCACAAATTTTTTAAGTTGTACCTTGAGTAAATTACTTGAAATTGCGTTTTTAGTTTATCTCATAAGTATATTATTATTTTTGGTAGAAAAAGGCTTGTATAAAGTCGAATAAGCATAAATGTCGGCATGGTGTACATAACCAATTAACTATGTGTCTTACATATGTTTTGGGTTTTACAATTTCATACAAGTAACCTGGGTGTGGAGGTATTTTGATTAAATTATAAAGAGTGCATTATTTATTCTTTGTGTATAACCAGGACATAATTAATTATTATAATTGCCACTCAGGAATAAAAAAGTAGTGGTAATGGTTGTATTATTATTGAATAACTATTTAACTATTCTGACTATTTAATAATATTATTGAACAGTATAAAGATTCTCACGTAAATATTATTTTCTAATTGTTCTGAAGTTGAATTTGCGTATTAAACGAACGAAGTAACATATCGACCAGTTGTACGTTTATGTCTCAAATTTGGTACCGAAGCTCAACCTCAAGTCGTTTGAGGCAACGTAGAATCGTATTAAGCTAAGTTTCCATACCTGCTGTTCGGCGTCGTCATTTTAACTGCGTAGGTAGAAATTTGTGTATATATTCATTTATTATACTTTGTTATGAACCAATAAGTTCAAAGGTAAATATGTAATTATTATAACAAATTAGTCATAGTCAAGTTGCTTTGGTATGGTGAATCCTTGCGATATTGCAGGCTCACATTCCATTAACATAAGTAAGTAATTTGATTGTAATCAGATTAGAATTTACATCAATTCTACGTACATAAAGACAAAATTCATATCGATTGGGGCATGAATCTCGATAGCGCAGTTGGTTAGCGCGGTACTCTAGCAAAGTACAGGTCGTAGGTTCAAATCCTACTCGAGGTAAACTTTTTATTTATGTATTTAATAAAATTAATAATAATTTTTAATTACATATTTACCTTTGAACTTATTCGTTCATAACAAAACTTATAATAAAATAACCCAAAATAATCTATTTTGTGAAGAACGTCCGACTCCGAAGTGTGTATATCTCAAACGTAAGCGAAAGCGGAGGAAACGAAGAAAAGTATGGGTTAATAACGAACACAAACGTTGTAACCTCACACCGTTACAAACACGCCGCTAAAAGTTGAACGAAACGAACTTTTCGACGTCGTGAAATGAGGACGAAATAGTACTCAGCTGCACTGCGACGTTCTCAACACAAAATCGTATTTTGGATTCTGATTGCTTAAGACCGAAAACGTTGCGCAGCTATAACGCTAAAACGTTAGTATGGAAACGCAGCATTACTCGTCATTGACACGTGTTTGGACGAATTCGAGTTTCTCCATTTCAAATCAATGGATATTTGCGGCTCAGAACTTTAAGCTCCATTTCGTTTGTAATAACGTGTAATAATTTTTCTTCTGGTTCTGTTTGAGTTGACTTCATACTAGTAAATGTGAGTTCTTTAAAGTATAATAATAATAATATTTATTGAATTCTTATGGTTCCTACACCACACTTAACAGGTTCAGCGTCAGAAAGGCAGAACACAGTTTTTTGTTCTTCCTCTTTCAGGATAAAAATTATGATTTGCAAGAACAATAACTGATACATTATTAAACTAATATACAATCATACAGATTATATTAATTTGAACTTGGTATTTTATAGTAATTAAGGTGTCAAGGGTGTTACTGGTATAATAATACCCCGTGAGCATTGTTCTTGTAACACCCATGGTGTCGTCTATATTTAATGCTTTTAGTGTGTTATTCAATTAAAAAAGGATATTGAATTTTATTTTTGACATTTATTATCATGCGTATTTTTAGTAATAAACAAAGAGGGTTTGACTTTTATTTTAGCAAAAAATAAAATCGTGTTTGTTCAGTCACCTTGGTTTCGTAACTATGCATTCTGTTTTTTTCTCATAATGCCCTAGGGCATTATATCGGTTCTAACGTGTTATGCATTATTATTGGACCATAACACACTATAAGGATATTAATATAATTATCAGTTTTTATTAAAAAATTATTAATAAAATTATTAATAATGTTTAATTACATATTAACATAATATTTATACTTTTAAATCAACTTTCAAATGTATCAAAATTAAAATATTTGAATTCTTGGTATGTTTTATGTTGTTTTATTTGGCTGTTCTACATCAATTTTACTCGAGGCTAAACAGCGATCAGCTGTGTTATAATAATCATATTTTAGGTACCGATAAGCACTTAATATCAAAACGAAGAAGTTGAAAATAATTAATATACAAGGTGATTCTATAATAGGTGGTCAAAATTAGGGAGCTGATGCAGGATAGCAATGCAAACAAAAAAGTACCTATCAACTTGGGTCGTAAAACGCACCATTACGGAGATACGGGGTGTTTAGTTTTCAATTTGATAAGTTAATTTATTTAATATTTCCGTTAGTTTTCAATAAATAGCTTTCAAATTTGTAGCATTGTCCATAATTCTTATGCCGAATAACGTGATTTATCTAATTTCAATGTATCGTGCAGCTGGCGCTAGTTGCCGCATATTTTTGTGGTTAAAAATGACGTAACTTTTTTCTAACAAAAAGTATCAACTTTCTAAAGGCACGATTGGATTCTGCGATCAATATTGCATAAAAAAGGTACACCTTATTGAGCTCGCTATCTGTAGCCATTTCCGAATAAAACTCAATTATTGGTATTATTACAATTCGGAGAAGTCAGTAGAATATTATTGAAATAAATGATTATAAACAGATTTAACAGAAAATATGAATAAATTACCGATAATGATATCATTTCAATTCTCAAAGTGTCCTCCATTTTCCTGTATACACTGTTGCAGTCTTCTCATAAGTGAAAATACTACATGATTTAGTCTTTGCTTTTGTACTATTTCATCGAAAGCGTCTTCAATTCGCTGGCGCAGTTCCTCAACAGTTTCAATCAACTTATGAAATGCGATATCTACAACCGTTGTCGATAAAAATGAAATTTTGCATTACGTGTGTAATCCAATCATGCATTCGCATTCGTATGGCACTGAAACGTAAAAAAAGTAGGCAATGACAGTAGCTTGCTAATATTTCGCTATCTGTCATTAACGTTTAAATTGTTTGAAATGGTGTTTTGCATCGTTGTTAAATTAAAATGCCGCTCTACACATTTTCTGAGTATGTTGATATGCTGCTGGTGTTGGGCGAACGTCTTGGAAGTGCACGAGCTGCTGTGAGACGGTACAGTGAAAAATATCCCAGAAGAAATCTGCCTAATTATGAAACATTTTTGTCTACTGAACGCCGCTTACGTGAAAGTGGAACTTTGAAGCCTCAGACTGCTGATAGGGGAAGACGAAGGACGGTGAGATCAGTTGCAAATGAGGAGAATATTATGAATATTATTGAAGATAATCCTACTGTTAGTACTAGGCGTGTGTCACTACAAATTGAAGTGTCACAACCAGTTGTTTGGAGAGTTGCAAAAGAACAACAATTGCATCCGTACAATTACCGGCAAGTCCAGAATATTTTGTCAGGTGATAGACCCATACGCATGAGATTTTGTGGATTGCTCCTGAGGAGGCATGAACAGGACCCCAACTTTCTTTCAAATATCATCTTTAGCAATGAGGCTACTTTCACCAGAAACGGAGTGTTTAACATGCATAATGAACATGTTTGGGCCGATGAGAAAAACTACTCATTACCAACATTCTTTCAAAATTAATGTCTGGGCTGCAACACCTGGGACTGAACTTCTAGGCTACCGCATTCCCTAAGGTAATTTAACCGGAGAAACGTACCACGATTTTGTATCCAGTCAACTTTATGAACTTTTGGAAGACATTCCTTTAGCGAGAAGGCGTGCCCTATGGTACATGCATGATGAGGCCCCTCCCCATTTTAGTCGACAGTGTCGTATATGGCTATCCGAAAATTTTCTAAATCAATGGATAGGCCGAGGCAATGAGGATCCTTTAATTTGGCCCCCTAGGTCCCCAGATCTCAATCCTATGGATTTCAATGTTTGGGGCTCAGTTGATTGAAACTGTTGAGGAACTGCGCCAGCGAATTGAAGACGCTTTCAATGAAATAGTACAAGAGCAAAGACTAAATCGTGTAGTATTTTTACTTATGAGAAGACTGCAACAGTGTATACAGGAAAATGGAGGACACTCTGAGAATTGAAATGATATCATTATCGGTAATTTATTCATATTTTCTGTTAAATCTGTTTATAATCATTTATTTCAATAATATTCTACTGACTTCTCCGAATTGTAATAATACCAATAATTTAGAATTAAAATGTGAAATTGAGTTTTATTCGGAAATGGTTACAGATAGCGAGCTCAATAAGGTATACCTTTTTATGCAATATTGATCGCAGAATCCAATCGTGCCTTTGGAAAGTTGATACTTTTTGTTAGAAAAAAGTTACGTAATTTTTAACCACAAAAATATGCGGCAACTAGCGCCATCTGCACGATACATTGAATTAGATAAATCACGTTATTCGGCATAAGAGTTATAGGCAATGCTACAAATTTGAAAGCTATTTATTGAAAACTAACGGAAATATTAAATAAATTAACTTATCAAATTGAAAACTAAACACCCTGTATCTCCGTAATGGTGCGTTTTACGACCCAAGTTGATAGGAACTTTTTTGTTTGCATTGCTATCCTGCATCAACTCCCTAATTTTGACCACCTATTTTAGAATCACTTTGTATAACACACATTGAACAAAAATTTTCAATTTAATTATTTATTTTATGGAATTATGTTATAAAAAAATGCCCCGTTGCAGTTAAAATAATTAAATTTTACCCCTTCTTCCGCAATTAAGAAATCGTTTAAGATCTCAACGCAAGAATCCCGCTACAATCTCTCAGTCTCTCTTTGACCAATCCCATCCGACGCAAAATTAAAGCAATATCCAATCACATCAGACCACGGACTATATAAGTGGAACCGTGACGCCTCAGAACCCTAACTCCGTTCCTTCCGATCCTATCCTAACCACACCCATCCTTAATCCCACCATGCATATATACGTAATGTATGTATGTATGCTGAGAACCCATGATTGTGGCTGAAGGAGCTTGGAAAGCTCGAGCAGCCCGCCCTCCCCATTGGGGAGGGAATGAAATAGGTGGCCTTTTCCTTTTTTTTCCGCCAGATTCATTATCTTACCGCGTCCGTTCTGAAGACATCTTTCTTTCCGCTGCCGTCCTGAAACAATCATCTACCTAACTAACCGCTTCCCTACTGAGGTCCCCTGTGACCTACTAAACCGTTGCGTTATTTTTACTATCACATGCCAGTATATCCGAGGAAGTTATAATTTACTTGATCACAATTATACGACCAGTTGGAAAGATTTCCTTTCTGCCTTTGGTAGATTATAAATCGATTTTGCCTGTAAATACATATACAACACTTACACTTCTTTGGAGCGTAATACCGCAGGAAATACATATCTTGTATACACAAACCCTCCTCTTTGCTTTTAGGAGTATTCCTGAAAAGTACTGAGGTTTCCTACAAGAATTATCCCCTCAGGCGTAAGCGTTTAGAGGTGGTTCTTGTACCTGTGCTTGTTCAAAAGGCGTGTGCCTGTTCGATCTAGCATTCTTCTATCTAGCCCATGGTGCGTATGGCCCGTTGAGTTAGATATTCCTTCCTAAAAACACCTTATCACACAAACACCACCGACCTGCAGGCGTTAGATCAGATTATATAATCGTCCCAATCCCTGTTTCAGTCAGAGTTGTTCCGTTGCACCAGTATAAATCCCTTCAAAAATAATGACATTCATTTGTCGGTATCCAGAATAATTAATACCGCCCAACCGCCGCCTCCAGTAAGAAAATTAATTTTTGGTAAATAATAAATCTACTTCCCGAAAGAAAGATTTAAATCTTTTCATTTTTAGTTAACTTAAAAGTAGAAAATTCCAACTTAATGCACCTTTAATATTTACCTATCCAATTACTTGTGTTATATAAAGAAGAATAATTATAATAAACCCTGAAATCAAACTAAGGAATAAATCAATAACGTATTTATAAATTAAACTATAAAGGCAGAGAACAACAACATTGCTCCTTGAAACCGCAAATTGTTATCAGGTCATTGTGTACAAAATTCTAAGTAAAAAAAAAATATAAAGACCCTTTATACTTATGAGTGCTTGGATTTGTTTTAAAGTAAAAGAAGTTACTATAAAGCCGACCGTATTGAGAGTTTTGAATGATCTAATTGATTTACAAAAACAGCAATAATTTAACATTAGGTAAATTCCATACAGGAGTTGCCACTGCAAAAAAGGTTGGTAAATTAATTGTTTAATTTACAGCGAATCGCCAGTACCTGGAAGAAAAGGGCGCCGACCTTCGCTACCTGAGAGCAAATAATTTATTTTTATTTTAATTTATTAAAATAATGTATTATGTTATTTTTTTATTATTAAATATCAAGTATTCTTTTAGATTTAAGTTAAATATTTTAGCACTATTTCAATAGGAAATAAATCGTTTGTTTTGTTTGGATTTTAACGTTGTCAGTAATTAAAAGAATCTTCCCCATTCTACGATAAAAGCTATGACGGTTACCCACAGAGCATCTAGCTATTAATTAAATAAAAGTAAACCCCTTTAAAATAAAAGGGCGTTACAATATATGGTGATAAGATCATAGATATGATGTAATCTGTCCAATTATTATTAACTTAACTTTAAAAAAAGGAAAAGGCCACGTAGTTTATTCCCTCCCTAAGGGGGAGGCGGGCTGCTTGAGCTTTCCAAGCTCCTTCAGCCACAATCATGGATTCCCAGCATACATACATACATTACGTATATGTGCATGGTGAGATTAAGGATGTGTGTTGTCAGGATAGGATCAATAAGAACGGAGTTAGCGTTCTGAGGGGGAAAATACTACCCCAGCATTCGCCTAAGTAGCAGCACACGGTGTGCGTATTCGCAGTGACCATGCCGCTACATGTGTATGAGGAAACCCACCTGCAAAAAGCTCACACAGGATAGACGGTAACGGGAATCGAACATATCACCTCCCGAATGCTAGGCAAATATGGCACCACTACCCTACTACTTGGCTACCTTAACTTTAGTATAAGTAGATCTCTTAGATCTCAATACATCGTGTCAACAGAAGATCTGTTATCTTGGTTAAAAATTGCTTTTCAGAAACAACTTTCAAATTGGTAATTGACCTTCACTAAATGTTCACCGGAGTACCTCGAGGATCAGTATTTGGGCCAATGTATTTTTTATATATATTGTTGATTTGGAACCCTTAACTAAACTTGAATCTTTCATTATAGAGTAACTTGTATGACACTCCACTCCAATTTACTTATAGTAAGTCTTCTTAACATTTTTCTAGATTCTTCTAAACGTCCATAAATTGCATCTTTAAGGGTCTAATCCTCACATAAACTACCTTACGGACTGTAATAGTGAAAAGTGTATTTTACCAAAAAGATCATGGAATCACTATGTCCGAAAATCAGTCCTGGGTTGAACATCTTTGAGAAGTATATATTATTATACAAAACCTTGATAGGAAATCGTTCATACACCTTTAAAAAACATTGGACTTCTTTTAGAATACGTTCATGAGTTTGATCACAACATTCGGTGTAAGATGTTAAAGTACCAGAATACGTTTAAAGACGCGCTACACATATGATAGAAAGTATTACATATCTGAAGTAACACGATTTAATTTAACAATTACACATAATTCATTTATCTGAAAGAATACAAAATAGAAAAGTGACGAGGTAACTTAATCACTACACACAAAATGTTTCCTGTCTACTCCATTAATGTGTATTATTTGTTGGATTTGAACATGAGAAAATTGTTATCTAAATCCACCATGTAAGTGCTCAATATAACAGAGTCCTCAAAGTAAAGAATATGAAAAGTGGTGAAATGCGTGATATGATTTGTTTTTTTGCTCAGTCAACTTAGAATGAATTGGCATCGTACTGAAGATAATTGCAATTGTACCCAAATCGAAGGCAATCGAATCACAAACTGTTTAGAAGTATTTAAAACCGCCTTGGGGAGACAGAGTCTTTTCGTCCAAAGAGTCACAATGGCACGACAAAAACAAGCAATGTTGACGAAAACAACATTTTCGGTTTCTCCAAAAAAAAAATGAAGAACAGCTGATCTGGGTGTGCGAACATCGATAGAGCTGCAAATGACGAGCACGGGCGAACGGCGTAGACGGTAAAGTTGTGAAAATCACTACAAGTTATAATCATGCAGCACAAGGAGCCAGGCCTGCGGTTATTCGTTTGCTTGCTACGGCAAAGGAGCGTTCCACGTCGACACAGGAGATATTACAGCAAATTATTCCCAACGTCACCGCGGAAGATCACGTGGATGTTGCTGAAATTCTACCAAAAAAGGATTGATTAAAAAAAGTATCCGTAGAGCCAGACGAGATGACGAAGCACCTGTGCTTCCAAGAAACATTCAAGAATTGGAGACTCATCGAGTGTTTAGTAAAATTGTGCTTGATGGTCAAGTGCAACTTATGTCAGGAAGGATGCTGAACTTTTCAACCGCTAGTGTACGCTTTTTTATCAAATAAAACAACAGCTACGTATGTAAAATTTTTGCAAGAATTGAAACGTCTGCAACCTGGACTGCAGTCAACTCTGCTTATGACGGATTTCGAACTCGCTGCCATCCAAGCATTTGAATTCGGGTTTCCAGGTATTTTAAAGACTGGATGTTTATTTCATTTACAGTAATCCGTCTGGAGAAAAGTTCAAACTGAAGGTTTTAAAGCTCGATACAAAAATGATCACGAGTTCTCTCGTTGAATCAGAATGATTCTCGGTTTGGCATTTATTTCTGAAGATAACGTAAACGATGCATTCACCGAGTTAGTTGAAAGGCAAGGATATCCCGAAGAAGCATAACCAATTAGTTTAAAGATGCATATATTGGTCGAAGCATACGTCATGGCCGCCTAATTTCTAATTTTCCAACTCAGCTTTGGAATATCTACCAGGACACCCTTAACGACCAACATCGCACAAATAATCACGTGGAAGGATGGTACCGCGCTTTTCAAGAAACGTGTATTGCAATTTCCAAATATTTTTCGTTTTATTGAATACTTGCAGATGTAGCAAGGTATTCATAACTACGAAATAGTACTGATTACTGGAAATTAAAGAAATACAAGAAATTAAAAGTATGTTCTCAATATCAGCTTGTGTGAAAGGAATCGAAAAGGTTTTAAAAATCGTCAAGTTATTGATTACTTGGGTGGGATTGCGTACTTTGAATTTTGAATGCGTTCCGGTTGTACGTGGAAATATAGATATTAAGAGATTTCTTTTTCGTTATATGCATCTATTAGGCAATTGTAGAAGTAAAATACAAACACCAAAAAAAAATTTTTAATTAAAAGAAAATAAAAAAAAGGTTGCAGAAATCCTACAACTGGAAACAACTGAAGCTAGCTAAAGCTAGAGCTAAAACTTCGGGGACGAAACGGTTCGAGAGCGAAACGCCGGAGGCCGAACGTTCGGAGGCGAAACGTCCGTAATTCGGATTCTGGCAATTACGATTCTATATAATCATTTACGGGTCTGGTGCGCCACTACTACTGAATCTACAATGCTACTAAATTTATCGAGTGGCAGTTCAGTGGGTTTGAAATTAATTTTTATTTATTGTATTAGACGAGATTATATAAGACGAGGTAGGGTACTATTGACCTTTGTTCGAACCCGTTTTTATAATTTAGTTTCATTAAACACACACGTGCGTGTGGCCTAACCCAATTTAGTGTTAATTGCGCAAGCATATATAGGATGATACTTTTACTAATAACTAGTATATTTTAAATTTATTTATTACTTCCTAAAGTAAAAACAATTTCTTGTGTATGTGAAGTTTAGTGTGTATTGTGCACATGCTTTCCTATTTAACATTATTTGATTTCTACGCTTCTCAAGCGTTTAGTGTCGATTACACATATTAAAGAATACTATAAATTTTCGGTTTACTATTTTACTAGGGATGTACCATGTTAAGGTTGCGCCCATTTGTTTTTTATTTTAGCTATTTACTACGTCACAGTTTAGGAGAAATATCACCTTTACGTGAGAGATTCCTCCCTAGAAACTATTTCCCTAGGCTACTAGTTGGTCATCTGTTGAGATGAAATCTTTTCGCGTAACAAGTTATGTGCTGGCCACATCAGATTTTTTTACATGGTCTCTACAGGCACGATTCATGCTATTATAGTAGTATAGCTATGTCACTTCTAACGCACTACTGTAAGAAAATTAACTAGATTTGAAAAAAGTCACTAGAAAAATCACTAGATTTGTTTTCAAGGTCAAGGTTGCTCACACCCCACTTCTAACCCATGTTTGCCACTGAAAAAGTAATTAGATTTGAAAAAGTCACTAGATTGGTTTCCAAGGTAGCTCACAGGACTGCATATTCTTCAAGGCCAAATTATAGCTATGGTGATCCTGGCTCACTTTTGTACTATACTTTTTTTACGAGTGTTTTGCTATCGTACACATTCCCGATATCAAAGTGTATTCTTCAATGTCACGTATAGCTAGACGGATCCTAACTCACAGTGCACGTACACGTGCCCCGTTCTAAAGTGTGTTCAAGGTCAGCAAGCAATTCCGACTCAAGGCCTTGTGTTAAGTCAGTTATTACCACAATTTTCAAGATCACCTGCAGGGGTATTAAATAGATTTATAAGTTCATTGTAGGTGCGTGGGATTCTTGGTATATAAGAGGATATTTTTCAAGGTCGCGAGCGTTCGAAGTTAACAATTGGTATATAGGAGGTTGATGCTCGTTGTATCTCTTCAAGGTCACGAGAGTATCGCATAATATCGGAGCTATCTGTTCGGGGAAACAGCTACCAGTTTAATGTAAACAGCTATCTGTTTAGGGAAACAGCTACCCAATTCTTGGCTGATTCAAGTTGTTAATTTAGTTATTACAATTCTTAGAATTCTCAAGCCCCACTTCTGATCCATTTTTGTCACTAGAAAAGTAACTAGATTTGAGAAAGCCACTAGATTGGTTTTCAATTTCAAGATCGCTCACATTGCCCGTTTCCTTCAAGGTCACGTAGAGGTAGGCGGATCCTAACTCACCGTGCACGTACACGTACCCCCCGCTTCAAAGTGTATTCAAGATCACCAAACAATTCTTGGAATTTGGCTGAGTCAAGGCCGTGTGTCAAATCCTATAAATCTACGGTCACCTGCAGAGGTATCCCGACCATATCCGATCCTACCCTTCACGGTCAAATTCTTGGAAATAAGCATTCCTAAGCAATAAATTTTATAACTGGCTGTGCGCTGGTATCAGCAGGGGAGAAATTCTTAGAAATCCAAACGGTTCATGGAAACATGGTTGCATTCCTATCTTATCTCATCCTATCCTACCCGATCTTATCCGATAATATCCGACCTTATCCGACCTTACCCGATCTTATCCGATCTCATTCGATCAGTCATATCCTAAGAGTGACCCTGGACCACATTATATGAATTTCTGTTGAAGTTAGTCAAGGTGAAATCTAAAAATAAAAATTAGAAGGTCATCGGTAAGGAGCGGGTAGATGTGGAAGTGGTTAAGGTATTTAAGTACTAATGTGCAAATAAAATTGATTCAATATGTTGATGTGCTACGTAGCTGAATCGTGGACTAAATCTGTAGATACTCGTACGGTCGTGGAACGTTTACTTCAAAATTTGACGACATTGGCATTTGATGCCGATCGTGAGGCAGTATGCGGTTTAGAACGCTTTTATACGAAAGAGGAATGTCACACACTTGCAAGGAAATATGAAAATGGTGTAAAATTATGTGAAAGGTATTTAAAGGGCGATATTGTTTGACAGTTTAATGCAAAAATTAAGTGGGGCACAACTAGAAGAGCTCAGTCTGGATTTGAAGGAGTGGGATGGTGGGGATACCAGTGAAGATTAAGAGTGAGAAGAAGAGGAATGCGAAGGGTGTTAGTCAACTACTAATTATGTTATCTTGCTTAAAACGTTCACCGTACTTAGTATTAAGTACTAACACATGTATCACTGTATACTTTTTCGATAGCTCGAGGTCTCACACATTTTTGAAGGGTTTGCAATAGGTGCTTTGGTTTAACCCTGTTAATTCCATGTTTGTTAACTGATTAATCTTACCACACAGCTCGCTGCGGTTTATATAAGTTGAAACTTTTTCCACGAATGGTAATATGATACACAGAAGCTTTAGATTATTCAACCTTGACTCAATCACATGGATCAGAACTGGCGCATTCTCTCACACTCTCTTTCTCTCTCACACACTTACTGTAATTCTCGTATGGGTCTGGATTGGTCCCTATAGGATTAGCGAGGAGTACACACGTCCACGACTGACTAACTGTTTGACCTTACGTGCATCTACAGCTTTGGTCCACGATTCAGCTGCGTACGACGTCCACATATTGAATCAATTTTGTTTGCTTTTATTTTTATTACTACTTAAATACCTTAACCACTTCCACATCTGCCCACTCCTTGCTGATGACCTAATTTCTATTTTTAGATTTCACCTCGACTAACTTCAACACAGAAATTCATATAATGTGGTCCAGTATCACTCTTGAGATATGATCGTGTAAAATCGAATAAGATCGGATAAGGTAGGATATGATCGGATAAGATCGGGTAGGATCGGATAAGATAAGATAGAATGCTGATTTTGCTATTTCCAATCAGTCAACCTTGAAGAGCATTTAGCCAAAAGCATTCCTTCTTCATGTTTCCATGAACCGTTTGGATTTCTAAGAATTGTCCCCTGCTGATACACAGCCAGTTATAACATTCATTGATTAGGAATGCTTACTTCCAAGAATTTGATTTTGAAGAGTAGGATCGGATAAAATCGGATATGGTAGGGATACCTCTGCAGGTCACCTTATAGGGATTGACATACGGGCTTGACTCATACAAATTCTAAGAATTGCTTGTGACCTTGAATATACTTTGAAGCGGGGGGACGTGTACGTGCATGGTGAGTTAGGATCCACCTACCTGTACGTCACCTTGATGAATATACAGGCAATGTGAGCGATTTTGACCTTGAAAACCAATCTTGTGACATTCTCAAATCTAGTTACTTTTCTAGTGACAAAAGTGGGGATTTAGAATTCTAAGAATTGTAATAATTAAATTAACACTTGACTCAGCCAATAATAGCCCGAAACAGATAGCTGTTTCCCTAAACAGATCGCTGTTTACATTAAACAGGTACCTGTTTCCCCGAACAGATAACTGTTTCCCTGAACAGATGATCTTACCCGATACTCTTGAACATCCTCCTATATACCAAGAATCCCACTCACCTACAATGAGCTTAAAAAATCTATTTAATATCGATGCAGATGCTCTTAAAATTTGTTGTAATAACTGACAACGCACGGTCTTGACTCGGCCAAATTCTAAGAATTGCTTGGTGAGCTTAAATACACTTTGAAGCGGGGGATGTCTACGTGCACGGTGTGTTACGATCCGTCTACCTATACGTGACCTTGAAGAATACACTTCAATAGAAAAACACTTGTAGAAAAAGTATAGTACAAAAGTGAGCCAGGATCACCCTAGCTGTCATTTGGCCTTGAAGAATATGCAGGCAATGTGAGCGACCTTGGAAACCAATCTAGTTACTTTTTCAAATCTAGTTACTTTTCTAGTGGCAAAAGTTGGTTAGAAGTGGGGTGTGAGCAACCTTGATCTTGAAAACAAATCTAGTGACTTTTTCAAATCTAGTTACTTTTATGGTGACAAAAGTGCGTTAGAAGTGACATAGCTGTACTACTAATTAGTACTTTTTTTTTTCTCTATTTTATTAGTTTTATTATCTATGATCATACTTGCGGGTATCCTACGTCGGAACATGATATTTCTAATTTTATGGATTTATAATTTGAACCACAACATTCCATTTTCGTGCATTTTTATACAATAGTATTGGGTACCAATACAGGGTCTTGCAAAATTTTATTCGTGTTTCTTGAATATTGGAAAGTGAATCAGTTGTTTTGGTATATCTTGCAATATAACTGTAAATAAATATGTAATAATAAACATAAACATTCGTATATTTTTATTTTTTAGGAAATTCGTAAACACAAAAGTTTTTCTGAAGATCATGATTACATAAACATCAACTTTAATAGATCAATACCTTCCGCAGTAAAATAGTTTTCATGTTCTTGATATTAGTCTCGGTCACATGGATTTTAGACCTTATCTAAGTTCGCCAAACCTGTGCTAAAAACACACCTTAAAGGGTATTGAAAGTCTAACCTCGTACATGTGACCATGATAAAACAGTCTCCAACTTTGTATTGCTGCTGTTGCGAGAACTGCTGTAGTTAGTATAAATATAGTATGAATTCTACACGTAAACCTGAATCATCTTCTGCTGCTTTGAAAACTATTGGTCTTGTAAATCCTAGAACCTCTTTTGTGCAGTTTTTATGACGAATATTTTTTATTATAACCAAACTTGAAAATGAAATTTGCTCAATTGCAATTGCTTAATAAATAAAAAGTTTATTGCAAAAACACTCTAAATCGCTGTTATTTAGAATTGTTTATAACTTATTAATTATTAATAATAATTCAATAAAACTAATCAAATGTTATGAGTTTTAATGCATTTTAAAAGTATGCGAAACATGCACATGATTAATTCAAGATTTTTTGCAAAGATCTATTTGTTTATATCGTTTTTCGCAAAAATGAATAAGATTTACTGCCTGGTCAATCGATTTGGCAACTATTTTCTCAATCTAGGGCTCATTATTTTCATCAAATCTGAAAATAACTTCCTAACAAACAAACAAAAAAATTGTTACTGCAGGGAGCCGAGACTTTTCTCTCTCTTTTTAAATCAATGTGAGGTTAGTGATAGTGATCACTATTAAGGTCTGAAGTTTGCAAGACTTCTAAGCCAAAGGATGAGGTTTACAATTGTATATACTACAACTTCAAACGTCAAAATTTTTTTTAACAGGAACCTTGTAAAGGAAGGGTACTTGTGCGTCTATTCGAGAAGAAAAGTGGATAGCAGCACGGCGCCCCTTCGAGCTCTCTCGGATTATAAGGGATGAAAATTGCTCTTTTTTTTAAACCGAGACGCATAAAAAAATAACATTTAATATACATTAAAATACTTAACTTTTTTGGGTTTTTAATGGTGTATTTGTATATTAATGTAATAAAATCTAAACGTTTCAATAACACTTACAGTTATCTTCGTCAGGAGTAATATCTATTAAATTTATTAAAGATGTTGAAACAATTTTGTAAAATGTTCAAATTTACCAAAATTTTTTCAACATCATTAACAATTTTAATAGATATTACTACTGACGAAGATAACTGCGTTAGCGAAATATTTAGATTGTATTACATTAATATACAAATACACCATTAAAAACCCAAAGAAGATAAATATTTTAATATGTGTAATAATGGTGAAAGTTTACATTTTAACATTTAACGTAGTTTAATTGCAAAATACGTAAAAACAGTGCCGAACGACTATGGTAAGTGCAAGTGTATTTGTGTTTATGTATTTATCGTATCAACATTATAACAGTAACTAAAAATTATATTTGTATTATTTAATTGTTATAAATGCATCCAATTCTATTTTCAAAGTTTTATGTTACAGTTAATCTAGTGATTAAAGTTTGGCCTTCTGTTATGCAATACATGTATACAGTGATGGCATAAAGTCCGTCGCCCCCCCTAACTTTTGAACCGTTCGGTATATTGCGATGAAATTTGGAACGGTATTACATGAGACAATTGTCAACTTTTTAAGTTGAAAATGACAACTTCATTTGTCCATATGACAGCTGCCATAGTTTCGATTTTTTTAAATAGAATAGTGGGTCATGTGATGCTTCATTTTGAAGGTCTTTTTTTGCTTAATTCAAACTTTGAGTTTGAAAATATTTGATTCATTTATTTTCAAATTGCGACCAATAACGTTTTAGCAAGACTGTTATTATTATTACTTTTTATATATATATATATATATATATATATATATATATATATATATAGCGCATCGACTTCTGTGGTCATTAGCGCTTTACATTATCCTCCTTTCTCTTCATTATATTTCTTGGTACACTGCTATACCTTTTAAGAACCTAATTGTCCTTTCGATGCCTTCCTTTTTGGTGAGTATTTCTTCGATATTATTTGTTAATTCACACATATCTCTAATATTTTTTATTGCAGGGCATTGACATAGGACGTGGTTGACTGTGAGGACGTGATCCTCGCAGTAATTACACGATGGTCGTTCGGAAGAAGTAAGTAAGTATGAGTGTGTCAATTTAGTATGTCCAATCCTCAGTCTTGTTATTCTAGTCTGATCTTGTCTGCATAGCTTTTCGGATCCTTTCCAACGACTGATATCCTTTTTATACTATTTAGGCTGTTGTTTATTTCCCTCCACCGATCCTGCCATTTTTGTTTCAGGTTTCTTTTTAAAGTTTTCCTTATATTTTCAGGAACATGGATCTCGGCGTCTACTGTGTCCCGACACGCAGCTCTGCGCGCCGCTTCGTCTGCTTTCTCGTTTCCAGGTATACCGCAATGCCCCGGTACCCATATAAAGGTAATTTCCTTTTTTATTTCTTTCAGGTATTCTAGTGTGTCTACCATCATCATCGCCATGGAGTCCTGTGGACGTACTTTGCGAATCCCGTTGATAACCCTGATGGAGTCTGTGACTATTATGTGATGCTGTGATAGAGAAATATCACAGAATTTAAGCGCTTGCCATGCCGCGTATTGTTCTGCCAGGTATACGGTGGCATCTGGTGGTAGCGACCAAGTGTGGGTTTTATCTCCCACAACTATGGCTGCTCCTACACCATGACAATTCTTAGATCCATCGGTGTACGCAACGATCGAGTTTGGGTAAGTATTTAGTATACTTTCGAACGCTTTTCGGTGTTCTTCTGCAGTTCTGTTTGTTTTAGGTGTTCGGTTTAATTCTAGATGGATTGATGTTTCCTCCCTAGTCCATGGTGGGAATTCGGCTATGTTTATCGTCAATGTGCGTGGTAACGTATATTCTAATTCGTTCAACAATTCCAGTGCTCGCACGCCGGCAGGTCGTGAGATGGTGGGTCTGATGACGTACCTACTTCTGCCTCGGAACATAATGGCAAAGTTCCGGTGTCTCGGCTGCGCTCTTATGTTAACGGCGTAGTTGATGATCAGGTACGCGCGTCTCGTTTCCAAAGGCAACACTCCTGTTTCGCTGAGTAAACTTGTTACAGGGCTGGTACGAAAGGCGCCTAGACAGCATCGTAAAGCTGAGTTCTGTACTGGGTCTAGTAATGCGAGTGTTGTCTTACGAGCCGATGAGTATGCGACGCAACCATAGTCGATTTTGGCGAGGATCATCGAACGGTATATATCTAGCAGTATCTTCGTTTCCCCCCCAAATTTAGTCCCAGAGATTGCTCTCAGTGCGTTCAGAGCTAGTTTGCATTTCCGTACAAGATCGATGATGTGCGGTTTCCATGTGAGCTTCGAATCGAGGGTAATTCCGAGAAATCTGATCGTTTCTTTGCAGGTTATGGGTGTTTCATTCATATACATGCGTGGTCCATAGTGCGGTTTCCTCATGCGACAAAAATGTATGCTCTGGGTCTTCTGTGCAGAAAAACGGAAACCCATCTTTGTCGAGTTTAGCAGTATCGTGTTAATCGCATTCTGCAATTTATCGACGATAGTTTTCATTTTAGGTGCCGAGAAAAAAATTGCCAAGTCGTCGACGTATAAACACCTACCGACGGATGGGTCTACCGATGATGCTAGATCATTGACCGCAATGGCAAAAAGGGTCACGCTGAGCGTGGACCCTGCGGCACTCCGTTTTCTAAGATCCTTCTGGTAGATAGCTCGTGGCCCACTCGAACCCTGAAGTTTCTGTCATCTAAGAACGAAGCGACAAATTTTAGTACGTTGCCCTTCAATCCCCAGTCGTGGAGTTTGCGCACGATTCCATTTCGTCTTACCGTGTCGTAGGCCTTTTCGAGGTCGAAAACACGGCTACGGCATGCTCGCCTTTTCTAAATGTATCTAGGATCGCTCTTTCTAAGTACACCAGTTGGTCCAACGTCGATCTGCGTTGTCTAAAGCCGGCTTGGTGTTCGGCAAGGAGATGGTGAGTCTCAAGTACCACATGATCCTCTTACTAACCATTTTTTCCATGATTTTGCCTAGACAGCAGGTCAGGCTAATCGGCCTGTAGCTAGATGGTTGTGTAGGGTCTTTTCCTTCCTTCGGAATCGTTACAATCACAGCTTCTTTCCAGACAGTAGGGTATGTACCTTCGTTCCATATCTTATTGTATAAGGTGAGGAGCGGCTGTTTTAAAATGGAAAGACCTTCCTCTCGAATTCGTAAGGGATTCCATCTGGTCCTGGTGCGGATTTTTACATTTTCCAAGGCCTCTTCAATTTCAAATTGTCGAAATGGAGCGTTAATTGGTAAGTTACCTTGGTCGTCTAAACTTGAAGGCTTTTCCCCTTCGTGACTTGTTTCCAGGGGGAATGCTTCGTAGTTCTTAGAGCTACTGACTGATTCATATTGATCTGCAAAAGCTTCTGCAACGTCTATTGTCCTATCCAGTAGATGACCGTTCACATTTAATTTAATGGAAGTTAGGTTTCTCTTCGTCCCTGTCACCGCCTTGATCTTACGCCATACCTCAGCTGTCGGTGTTAATCGGTTAATCGACGATACGTACTCATTTCATGACGTACGTTTGCTCTCCAACATCATTCGGCGTGCTTGCGCTCTAGCTCTCTTAAAGGCGATCATATTTTGCAACGTCGGGTGCCTCTTGAATGAGTTAAAAGTCGTTTCTTTTCCTTATAGCCTGCCTTACTCGATCGTTCCACCATGGAACTGGCGTTCGTCGAACTGTTCCCCCTGCTATAGGAATGCTGTTTTCGGCAGCATGTACGATTGCGGTGCTTAAAGCCGCTACTGCTTCATCGACAGTCTCACATAGTTCCGAAATGAGGAGGTAGGATCTATATGTTTCCCAATCGGCGTGTTGTAGCAGCCATCTTCTGGGGATAGCGCTAGGAGTGTGTCGGAGTCCAAAAAACATGGCTATAGGGATATGATCGCTACCATAAGGATGGTCTAATGTGGTCCACTCGATCTTGTGGGCTACGTCCGGCGTGCACAGGAGAGATCTATCGCTGAGAAGTTGTTAGCCTTCGAGTTCATAAATGTTGGAGCGCCGTTGTTAAGCACAACTAGGTTGTTATCCTCAACAACTCTTTCTACGCGATGACCTGTCGCGTTCACGGTGGCAGAACCCCATAGTGGGTTATGAGCGTTGAGATCCCCAACTACAAGGAACGGTCGTGGTAGCTGCCTTAACAGCCCTTCGAGGTCTTGCGATCTCCAGTCAGCGTTGGGTAAGTATATGTTACAGATAGTGAGGTTAACGGGTGCTGTTAATCTTACTGCTATTGCTTGCAGGTTTGTAACAATAGGGACTTCCGAAGCACCTACATCACTTCTGAGAAAAATCGCTACTCCCCCGCTAGCTCGGTCTGTTTCCACGTCTTTCCTCAGTATTCTGTAACCCTTCAATGCGTACAGACTTCGAGGTTTCAGATGTGTTTCCTGTATACACATAAGATACGGGTTGTAATCCCTTATTATCAATTTCAAAGAGCAATATCGCCGTATTAAACCGTTGCAGTTCCATTGTATTATGTATTCATTATTTCCCTCCATTTTAAGTTAAATAAATTAATAAGAATACGTAAATACTGACAAACGTGTATAAATACGACGAACTAACGAGTAAAATAATAGGTGAGTAAATGAGTACTCTGGACTTACACACATAAATAACAAATAGATATATAAATAGAACTCTAAATAAATATAATATATAAATACTCTGGACGGCAAACACAAATATCACAGATATTATCACAGAAATTATTCCCTATCAGGTCGACCCCTTTCGGGGTTTTCCTTTAGGCCACCCTTTTTTCTTCTTCAACGTTTTGACGGAGACTTCCGAGCTACCGGTGAGCTCGTCTTCCGTCGAATAGCTAGATCCTACTCGCTCTATTCTTTTCCTTTTTTCGGATCCTACGTCTGAAAGTGCAGGACCTTGACTCGATAATGAATTCACACGCGATCTCGTTGCCGGCGGTTGGAATCGCGGTGCATGTGGTTCTTTGGTTATAAATACTTCTTTTAGCATGGTAACTAAAGTAGGTACCAGCTCTTTTACTAATTGGGTGGTATCAAGTTGTTGTTTCTTCTCCACCATCTTTGAGTAGGAAATGCCCTGCTGCGGGTTAAGTAAGATTACTTTCCTCCTGGCTTCAGGGTAAGAAAGATTCTCTTTCACTTTAACTTCTTGTACAGCGGTTTCTTGTTTATATATTGGACACTGTCTGGATATAGCCAAATGTTGGCCTTTGCAATTAACACACTGCAGAGGTTCTGCGCAGGGTTTCCCTTCGTGCAATTCCTTTCCGCAAACACACACATGCATGTTCTCGCATCGTTGTCCCGTATGGCCGAACTTTTGACACCGAAAACATCTCATCGGCGCCGGAATGTAGGCGCGTACGGTTACTGACAGGTAACCTGCTTTAATTTTATTAGGCAGCTTTGGAGAGTTAAAGGTAAGTACATGGTTAGGAGTGTCCTGCAGTTCTCCGTTAACCCTTTTCTTTATCCTCCGTACTTCCGTAACACCTTGACTTTTGAGTTCTTCACATATTTCGTCTGTCGTGCAAACTAAGAGGTCTTTACAATTTATTACACCTCTACAGGAGTTTAGTGTATTATGAGGGGTAACCTCAATCCTCAATTCTCCCAGTCTTTCTGCTCGTAAGAGTTTATTTGCTTGAGCTGAACTAACGGTTTCGATTAACAACCCATCCCTAACTTTACGAATGCTTTTCGTCTCTCCAATTAAACCGTACAACTGTCTCTGGATAAGAAACGGACTGTCTCTACTAAAGTCGCCGTCGACTTTCTTAACGACCAGGAACCGGGGTGTTACCGCCTTTTCCTGGTTCATTAAGGGGTATTTAGAAGGACCCTTACCTTCACCCGGTTTTAAGGGGCCGGGCACCCCTGAGTTTTCCATTAGATCAATATTCATCTTGATCCCACGAGTCGGGACGAACTAAATGTCGAGTGCAGCAGTGCGCCCTTACCACACTAAGGCTATATTACTATTATTTTTTTTTTTTTTTTTTTTTTTTTATTGGGTGCTTCGACAGCGAGGTCATTAGCACTCTTAACAAATTATATCCATTTTAGACTTAAATTCTAGGAATAGTTCAAATTTTTTGATATAGACCAGTTTCTTTTAGATATCTGATTATGCTATATACACTTTGAGTGTCGTTGTTTAAACATTGGCCTATAGTGTTCTTTACTTGATGTTTATTTCTTTCTCTAGTGAACAATCTACATCTCAGCAATATATGAGGCACAGTAAGTTATATTACTATTATTATTATTATTATTATTATTATTATTATTATTATTATTATTATTATTATTATTATTATTATTATTATTATTATTATTATTATTATTATTATTATTATTACTACTACTACCTATGACATTTAATTTTATTTTTGAACATAATTATTGTATCATAAGATGAATATTTTTGTTAGTAAATGTTAAATTTAGCGTAAGTAAAATATATATAAATTTTTATTATTATTTATTTATTTCTATTTTTTTTTAATCTAGGACATTAATTTCTTTTTTTGTTTGTTACTATTAATACAATACTTAGTTAATAATTGAAGCCAAATTACGTCAAAACACGTACTAATAATATAAAGACGAATTGATGTAAATACTTAAATGTAAGGAAGGGAACCAGCAGACAAATCATCATGACTTAGCTAGACCCAGAACTGTATATATTCTGAAAATAAACAATTCAAAACAATTCAATTATTATTATTATTATTATTTATTTTTTGATTACTTAACTTACAAAAGCTATAGTTGAGTAACTAATACAGAACTAATTAAAATTACAAAATAAAATAAACTCATTAAAAAATTTAAACCAATTAAAAATTAAGATCTTATCTTGCAACCTACGCGCCATTTAAATTAAATGATATTTTTTAAACCACTTAACATGCACGTTTCAAAGTGACAAATATTAGGAAACCATAGCAACAAAACTTAATTGTTGCATAATGAAGGTAGAAAATACTTACCGCCAGAAACTACTTAAATGAAACCAAATTTAAAATTAATCGCCATTTGAAAATGAATGAATCAAATGTTTTCAAACTCGAAGTTTAAATTAAGCAAAAGAGACCTTCAAAATGAAGTGTCACATGACCCACTATTCTATTTAAAAAAATCGAAACTATGCCAAGCTGTACATCTTGACAAATGAAAATGAAAAATTGAAAATTGACTCATATAATACCATTCCAAATTTTATCGCAATATACCGAATGGTCAAAAGTGAGAGGGGGACTTTATGTCCTCACAGTATATTAATTTATCTAATGTTTTTATCAAGAGACCGGATTAAACGTACATCGTAGAAAGGGATGAATAAGAAAAATTTTTCAACTTTGGGTAGAGGCCAACTTTAAAAATTTGCGAGGAAAATCTTTAAAAAAGAAGCCCTCGTTCCTATTCACCTGTTAATGGGGCAATAGGAACAGCCATAATTGTTTCCAACATTTCCTATTGTTACATATGGTAGATGAAAAGAAACAAACTTATCTAGTTAATCTACCTATGCATGTATACATTATGGTTGAGGTTATATTCTCGTGAAAATGAATTTTCAGAATAGTTATGAAAAATCAGGCAACGGCATTATTAATTAGCAAGATAATTTAGTACATCATAACAGTCTCAATGGCCATCGGGATCAGAAACACAAAAAAAACTAAACATTTCTGAATGTGCATTACTATGCCAGCGCAGTAACGACACCATTCTTCTCATAATTGTAATTCTAGCGTAACAATACATATTGTACACACACACGCACATACGCATGCACGCACGCACCCACGCACGCCCACACGCACGCACCCATCCACACACACACACACACACCCGCACACACGCACATACGCACAAACGCACACACGCACACACACACAAACGCGCACACGCGTACACGCGCACACGCACAGACGCACACACGCACACACGCATACACGCGCACACGCGCACACGCACACACGCACACACGCACACACGCACCAACGCACACACGCTAAACGTACACACCCACATACGCACACACGCACACACGCACATACGCACACACACCGCACACGTGCGCGCACACGACACACACACGCACACACGCACACACGCACAGCACACACTACACGCACACGCACACAAGCACACATGCACACACACATGCATACACACACGCACACACGACACACGCACATGCACACATGCACACACGCACACACGCACACACGCACACACTCACACGCTCACACGCATACACGCACACACGCACACACGTACACACGCACACACCCGCACACGCACACACGCACACACTCACACGTACACACGCACACGCAAACACGCGCACACGCACACATGCGTACACGTACACACGCACGTACATAGGCACTCACGCACGCACGCACAAACACACGTGTATATATATAATATATATATATATATATATATATATATATATATATATATATATATATATATATATAATGATAAGTAAATGCGAAACATTACATTATGCAGTCTTGTATATTTTGGCTGGTAAATGAACGTCAGTGTGTACATAATGTAAATTAGTGAATTTTAGTAAAGTGTTATCATGTGGAAGAGTATTTAAATGTTGTATGAAGATTTTTAAGTTAAAAGTATATAATTTGATTGGGAAATAGTGTTTTGGTAATACCCCTATTGAGACGATAATGGTTAAATGCTACTTGCAAATTTGAAGTTGTTGTAGATGGGTAGCTTGTGAATTTATATGTTAATATGAGGATGTTTGTAAAAAATTTAAGGTAGCAGCGATTTTCTAGTTTGGTTTGCATTAGTTCCCTGTGCAACTTGTGCGCGGCAAAGGCGAATAATAGAAAACTCCTTTGGGATAGGTTTTTTTTGGTTTGAGCGGAATAAATATGATGACGTTGGACAAAATGGATAACCGCAGATATATAAGGGAGAGAGTGACAGGGTACAGCACGAGACACTTGGACTAAGAGTTATAATTAAGAGCGTGGTCGCGCGCGAATATTTTGTGAGACGATAACCATCTGTGCTGGTTTTTATTTGTAAGTAATTAGTGTCGGAGTGCATATTAGTTTACTGCAGACACCCATTTTGGGGATGAAGTATTTAAACATTTACTAACAAAGTGATTAATTGAGAATTGGGAATACTACTAAGTGTTCCAAAGTTGAAGACGTGTTGAATCAGATTTATCATAAACAGCAACCATTAAATTAAAAGTATTGTATATATAGAACTCGCGCGATCTGAAAAGGAACCTGAAGTGATTCTTTATGTAACTAAATAAAGATGGTCAGTATTGGACATTAATATTACTGATTTAAATATGTGTTACTGTTAACAGCACTGAGTCGACCGCTTATAGACATTTATGGTGATCAAGTGTAGTCAAAATATTTGGTGAGAAACATTTATTTTAAAGGGCATAAGTAATTCAAACTGTCCAATTTTGTATACGCATTTAAAGGCGTGAATGAGTATGGACACATAATTATGTTAGCGAGTAGTGCGACGGCCACTGTATGTGAATATTTGGGCCGTCTATCAATGACAAGCGTGGATACATATTAAGGAGTAATAAGAATAAAGCAACCCCATTGGATACCATATTACACATTATAAGCGCTACGGAATTTATATATGTAAGAATAGTTTTAGACTTTTGAATGGTGGAAGATTGATTGTTTATTTCATTCAGGCGTTAAGAATATTCAATCTACATCACCTGTTATTATATGTTTAGATTTTAAGATTTAGGGATTTTAATCTAATTAGCTTTTTCTGTACGTGGTGCTTTTCGGAAGCAGTGTATTGTTGAAAAATTGTTTAATATAGTTCGATTAGGTAACTCATTTTTCTTTGTTTACATTGTGATTCCTTACAGTTTAAAGTTTTAAAGAGAACTAATATTATAAGAGTTCATTGTTTCTTTGTATAAACCTACATAAAGGATTACACCGTTTAAAAGTACTCCATCGTTTGATATTTTGGCTAAATGATTGATCTGAGTCAGATCGATTACGAAATTTATTTACTTTGTGTTCATTGATTGTTATTTAGTACAGAATACTGATAACAGTATATTTATTGCGCAGAAATTGCAGATTCGAATAACGATTCATTCATGCTTGTTCAAATAGTATTTGAGAAAAAATATGATTCATGAACGACGCACTGATTGTTACGTTTTTCGGTTTTTAAGACACGAATTAATATATATTTTTTTTTGCATTTAAAAATTAATAGACCGAATTATTATTTTTCCAAATTGGGTGATATTTATTTATTTCAGAATTTTTATAACAGCTATAAATATTAGTTTACGCGTACACGAGGGTAATTTAGAAAGTATCCAAATAACGTTTTATTACTTTGATTTTATGCATATGAAGGCCGTGATTAAGAAGTTTACGATGACTTGTCTGTTTCAAAATTTTATTATGCTTTGTATTTATTGTATTTATAAGGTTAATTGAACCTAAAAGTTTTCAAAACTTAATTGATGTATATTAAGATTAATAAGGCGAAATTTAACGTGCTCCTTCAAAGTGAAAGGGGGCTTAAATTGAGTTGTGTATGATTTTACTAAGTAGGCTACGATTCTATCTTCCACAGTCAGGAAGGATTCACTTAACGCCTCGCCTAAGACTATTTATTTTAGAAAAATTTAAGATTATTCCTGAGAAAGCTGGCTTCAAAGGTTTCCTGACCAACTGCACTAAGTTGGCCTATATAAATTCTACTTTTTTTGGAGTTTTGAGCTATACTGGAAATTTTATGAGAACCTAGTCTCCATCGTTAATGTTTTCTTGGACCTTTCCTTCTTCCTGCGTGGATTCCTCACAGCCGTTAGGATGGGTAGACTCTGTTTCACGCCACTAAACGACTTTCTGGAATTATCAAACTCTTCATCTGAACTGCTTGAATCAGGTGCAACGCTTTTGCTTGGGGCAATTGGTATTGTCTAGGTTTAGATTTGTCGCTGCAACTCAATTCTTTTAAGATATCCACAAATGAATCATTAACAGCTGCTGTTTCGTCGCCCTTCATAGTTTCAGTCGGTAATCCATCAAAAACTTCTCCCCTGTTCAGTAGAAAAACAGCTTTCCTGAATCCAGACACAATATTTTTCTCATTCGGAGGAATGTGATCGATTAATTACTGTAGTAATGAAGGAAATATACATTTTTGGAATGGATGTCTCCCTTCTGCCCTCTGTTACCACTGAAATAAAATGTGCCGCCATTCCATCTTTAAGAGTCTAAATAAAGTAATATCCAGAAAAAAAAATGTGTAGTATTTGGGGGCAAAAATTTACGTCCATATTATTTTCTTTTAATTTCTTTATAATCTCGATGGAAATAGGGATGCAAGATTACCGTCTCAAAACGTTTACGATCGGCAACTTCAAAATAATTTATACCGCATCACCCAGATTGGGTGTGATTATAACGACTATCAGGGGGGGAATCCTCATTGTGTCCATGTCGAATAGAGATGTTGCGAGTTATAAACCACATACGGTTGTAATAAAACGCCATTCAAACATGATTGATACTGCAGATATTGCCGTATCCATAACACGTTCTGGATATTTATATCCTCTATGAGCGATAATTTTCTGACTTCCTAAACATGGCTATTAGAAGGCAAGTTTATCCTCAAATAAATATACTTACCAACATCATCGGCAAGGATCTCATTCCAATTTATAAGGTTTGATGGGTGTAAATCTCAAATGTTCAATAATATGGTTGAAATAATCGTTAATTACATCTCGGGAAATAGAAGCACGTGATCTTTTTATATTTTCACAAAATTTAAATGAAATTTGTTTGTTTCGCTAAAACAAATTATCGCAAAACTCTTTACCTGGTAAATTATTTTTCAATTTTGAAATTCTCCTGCTAGCTATGTCAAAATGATCTTTAACAATTAATCGTAAATCGTAAGCGTCTATGGGGTAGTCCCAGCCATTATTTATTAGACAAGTTTCCTCTTCAAAAGATAGGAAATGTTAAAAAACAAGGTGGTCCACCACCTTGTTTTTTAACATTTCCTTTTGTATGTCTTTATTCAGTTCTAAGTACGCTACACTTGGCTGAAGCATCCCTGAATGGCATACCCCCTGAGCTGTGTTAATAGCAAGTTTAATTTGTTCTGACCATCTAACAGATCCAGATCTTTCGATCCATTTTCCTGAGTACAAATCATTCTCGAACTTGATGAACGAGCTCCAGCTTGCTGAAATCACGTTTTTCTCCTTTGATCCTCAGGCGCATGTGCTATTAATTGCGGCAAATGATTTTGAAAATAGTCTAAATAAATAGCACCATTCAAATGATGTGATCCGATCTCCCATTATACCACTCCAAACCTTCAAAGACGAACGATGTTGGTAATTAGTTTCTCTAACTATTCGTGTATTTGTATTTGAGTCATAATTAAAATTATGACGGTGCACTTGTCAATTTTGCTGGAAGATTGCCTCGTTCAAAAACAGAACAGCATTAAAAAACCTGGGTTTTCCTCATTTTTTTCCCTCGCCAAATTACAAAATCCGACGCGTTTCTCAAAATGTGGTCGAGTAAGTTCCTGATTGAGTACTTTGTTTTGCTTGAAAATTCGTTGTACTCATCTTTCACTGGTACCAATTGTCTCTGCAACGATTTTTTGATTGACGTGGGGATTTTTAGTTACCTGACAGCAGCACCGACAATTGATTGTCTTCATTCATAACTGGTTTCTGTTTCTCCCGTTTTACGTGCTTGACACTACCAGCTCCATAAATCTCTGTGAAACAAGCTAGTTTTGGGTGCCATCTGTCAAGATAAGTTTGTGTATAAATTGCACTTTCCAACACATAATTTCTATGTGACTGGCCCAGAACAAAGCCCATATCAACAAATTCATCTTTGGAAAAATTCATAATTCGGACTCAAACAGCTATAACGTATTTTGATTCACAAAAATTGCAAAAATGAACGATGGTAGGTTTGTAAAAGCACAGAATACACATTCATGTTGATTTTGTATTTATTTCTTGAAAAACGTTAAGAGATAGCAACAAGTGAATACATACCAAAATGTTTGCCCTTCAATCTTAAATCAAATGACGTTAAGAAATATACTATGCATTTCCGTCAAAACGAGAACACCATGTGAGATAGCTATAGGGAATGCCATATCAGATTGATATTAAATTTAAGACTTTCTGACGAAAACCAAAAATATTCTATTAGAGAAAAAAAGTTTTCAAAATTTTACGATATTCAAGTTTGAAGTGACTTTTGGACCAGGCTATGTAAATTTTCTCACACATTCTCACTAAATATTGTAGTGGAAAGCTTTCCCAACAACATATCTATAGCCCATGGCTGTACTTCTAAGAGGACAAGAGAAAAGCGTTTTCTGATGCATTCAAAATGTCAAAATTTGAAAAAATGTCGATATTCAAGAAATGGTCACCAACAGGAAATTTTTTTTCAAAGTTGAATTTAAATTTCATACAGAATCATAATATGAAATAATATACAGGTGATTCTATTTAAGATAATAGAGGAAGAAACATTTGATAAAAACTAAAAATTGCTACTAATAAACGCCCCCTACCTGCCGCCATAATCGAATCGGCTTCAGGAGAAATTAAAGCAAGCTTAAATAAGACATTTTGAGTATGTACGTGTTGCTCTGCAGTTACCGTGCATGCCAACATACGCGCACGCACGCACGCCAGAAGCACGTACGTACGCTCGCACGCACACACGAACGCATACGCACACCCATTCGAGTAGACATGTACGCACGCACACACGTACGTACGGATACACGCCAAACGTACATAAGCAAGCAAACACTCACGCACGCGCCCACCCCCAACGCACACAAACACACGCACACACATCATGGCCAATATTAGCGAGAACTTGTCAAACGTAAAATGAGGTAATAAGTCGATTTAGCGTTAGTAAAGTAATGTCGATTGCATAAGCTTCTTATGCATATGTACATTGGAGGGTAAAAACTTAAATTATTAAAAAGCGTTATTATTATTGTTGTCACGGCGGTTGTCCCTTTTAAGGTCCCTGCACCGCGACCGTAGATCTATTGTGCCCCCTAGGTTTGTTCTACCACTCCATCACTTCGGTTTCTTTCATGAAGTACAGTCTTCGAGGGATGTATTTTGCTTACTTCCTCTTCTGTAATCTCTTCCTTTCCAAGAAGTTTTCTTGTCAATGTGAAAGCTTCGCAATGACAGACGACGTGGTGAGATGTTTTGTCAGCTTCACCGCAACCTCTGCACAACGGGCTGTCTGTCAGTCCAATTACGTACATATGCTTGTTCATGCGACAGTGTCCCTTGATAATTTCTGTCGCAAGGTTTATATTCGCTCTGCCTAGGTTTAGGATAGTTGCGGTAAGTTTACTGTTCGGTTTCCCCAGGAAAATCTTAGAGTGGATCTGTCCCGTAGTTTCTTTTCAATACCAACAGTGATCTCAAACGAGTCCTGCCTCTATTTTGGCTTTAACTGTGGTATAAGAAATACCACAGGCCGACTCTGGCCCTATAAAGGGCATCTTTCTTGGTGCTCTAGCAAGGTGATCCACCACCTGGTTACATGCAATGTATCCATGATCGGGTGCCCACACTAATGCATATATTCGAAGACTAGCCTCGAGTTAAATACGAATGAGTTCAGTGCTGAAATGGCCCCTTTGCTGCCGGTCACTATAAAGATTTTCCTTTTTGAGAGTTTCTCTTTCAATAATTGATTAACCCCAGCCATAATGGCATAGATCTCGGCTTGAAACGCGGTCATTTCACGCCTCAGACTTGCAAAAATTCTGTAACCTGGTCCATTGCTCCCGTATATTCCGTATTCTGTACAATCACTGGTTTTAAAATATACGATCCCCTGCAACTTTGCCTTTCTGGAGTTGTCTTTCCACTCCTTACGTATTGGAGCTTTGGTACTAAACAGTTTGATAAGGGATAGTGTTTCTGTTATTCTCTCAGACGTCATGCTGAAAATGTCAATCTTGGAGATGTCATCGAGGATGGTTGAGTGCCCGATTCTGGATCCTCTCCAAGGATTTCAAGATTACAAGCCCCTCTTACCACCTCAGCCTTGATTATAATCTGTAAAGGCGGTAAATTTAAGAGGATTTCCATGTCTGATGTTATGCATAATGGGCGTTGGACCTTGTTAAGTTTCCGTAATACTGCTCTGGGTATTCAACTTGTGCCACCACGCCAGGGAAGCGTAGGTTATGATCGGTTTGATCGTCATAGTATATATCCAGTGGGTCATTCTTGGAGATAGTCCCCACTTGTTCACGAACGTTCTTCTACAAGCCCATAAGGACTTAGTAGCCTTGTTTGTTATGTTCTCTAGGTGTGGTTTGAAAGCAAATCCTCGGTTTAGTGTGACGCACAAGCAGTTAACTTCCTCGACTACCTGGAGATTTACGCCATAAGTAGAAGACCGGCCCCTTGGCCGCCATCTTGGATTTTGACGTCACACGACCGCCCACGTGGGCGACCGCATTTTCCACCCTTATTTTTACTCGCTTACGTGTAGGACGTATATTTTCACCCCTATTTTTACACATCCACGTGTGAGACCGTGTTTTCAACCCTTTTATCCTAATTATTTTTTACACACCCACGTGTGAGACCGTATTTTCAACCCTTTCTTTTCGAAGGCCTTATTCAACCCTAATTATTTTTTTACTTGCGCACGTGTAGGACGTGTATTTTCACCCCTATTTTATGATAGCTCACGTGTAGGACGTGTTTTTTACCTCTTATTTTA
>JARFJB010001296.1:1097500-1110000 GCA_036346205.1 Vesta saturnalis
AAAGTTATTCATTTTTGCTAAAAAAAGGGATATACAAATAGTTTTTGGTAAAATTATTAAACAGATCGCGCATATATTTCGCACACTTTTAAACTACATTAAAACTTATAACTTTTGACTAGTTTCAGTGAATTATCATTATTATTCCCTCAAAACTGTAATTTGTCTAAATTGGAAGATTTTTAAGTTATAAACCAGGTGGGGCTTTTGAAATAATATTTATAATACTTAAATTATAAAGTTCCAAGATTTTTTGCAGATAGGGTATTTAAAATCATTAAGTGAACAGACTATAACTAGAAAAGATTTATTTAAACGGTTATCATTTAACCTTAGTATCAGTGAACTTGCAATATAGCTACTACACGTATTAATAGTATTATCAAATTACAAAAATAAGTAATTCACGCATCTTACACATGATTTCTTGACAACGTTTGATTACTTACTGTGTTCTTACTATTATTGGAAGCTATTTTTCGTACACCTTTGTCATCCTCTATGCAATATTACTTCACGCATTATAAACGGTAGATTTGAAAATGGATGTTTAATTCCCTATCCAATAAAGGGGTGAGTTCCATGACCATTTCTACAGCTTTCAACTACGATCATTAAAATATCTGATGTGGAATACCATACCATCTACCAACATACAAAATGGCAATTAAAAGTGATGTTTTAATCATTTTTTACCTGTAACACATATGTGCTGTAGTATGGGTCATGATCGTTTTTGTCATTTGTGCTTTTAGCATGATCGTCTGATGTTGGTTAGTGGTGCTGTGGTGGTGTGCGTGTGTGTGCGTGTGCGTGTGCGTGTGGGTGATGCGTGTGCTGTGCGTGTGCGTGTAGTGTGCGTGTGCGTGTGCGTGTGCGTGTGCGTGTACGTGTGCTGTGGTGTGTGGCGTGTCGTGTCGTGTTGCGTGTGTGTAGCGTGTGCGTGATGCGTGTGCGTGTGCGTGTGGTGGTGCTGTGGTGCGTGTGGTACGTGTCGCTTGTGCGTGTGCGTGTGTGTGTCGTGTGCGTTGTGTCGTGTGCGTGCTGTGCTGTGCTGTGCGTGTGCTGTGCGTGTGCGTGTGTGCTGTGCGTGCTGCTGTGCGTGTGTGTGTGTGCGTGTGCTGTGTGCGTGTGCGTGTGTGTGTGTGCGTGTGCGTGTGGTGTGTGTGCGTATGCTGTGCGTGTGCGTGTGCGTGCGTGCGTGTGCGTGTGTGCGTGTGCGTGTGCTGTGCGTGTGCGTGTGTGTGTGTGTGATGTGCGTGTGTGTGTGTCGTGTGCGTATGTGTGTGTGTGTGTGTTCGTGTGTGTGTGTGTGTGTGTGTGTGTGTGTGTGGTGCGTGTGCTGTGTGTGCGTGTGCTGTGCGTGTGGTGTGCGTGTGTGTGTGTGTGTGTGTGTGTGTGTGTGTGTGGTGTGCATGTGTGTGTGTGTGTGTGTGTGTGCTGTGTGTTGTGTGCTGTGTTGTGCGTGTGTGTCGTGTGTGTGTGTGTGCTGTGCTGTGTGCGTGTGCGTGTGCTGTGTGTGTGTGCTGTGTGGTGTGTCGTGTGCGTGCGTGTGCGTGTGCTGTGTGCGTGTGCGTGTGTGTGCGTGTGCGTGTGCGTGTGCGTGTGTCGTGTGTTGCGTGTTGTGCGTGTGTGTGTGTGTGTATGTGTGCGTGTGTGTGTGTTTGTGTGTGTATATGTGTGTGTGTGTGTGTGTTATTATTATTATTATTATTATATTTATTAAAACATTGTATATACATTCAATTCAAATTTTCACACTATGTACATTACAAATATACCATTATTTTCTGAGGAGCCGCGAAAGTTTAAGCGCATGATATGTTTAAGATCAGTTGTTGTTCCGAATTTATTACACACAAAACATTGTTGATTGTCCATTTCGAAATAAACGTGTCAATTGTTTTTTCCCGGTATGCCACGAAAATCCTGAATGATTCTGTTTCTTAGGCGTGTTACGTACTGACACTTTAGACACACAGTCACGGTATTGTTTTTAATATCGTTGATGTACGTATTGTAAATGGTTGCTTTAGCTAGATTTATTAAAAAGTTTGCCAGATCGTTTGCTTGTTGGCTACCTTTTACGCCGCATATTATTTGTGTTTCGCTTATGGACGGTAGTCCAAGTATGAGTGATACTGATGCATGTACTAAATCCCAAAGCTCTTTGGTTTGTGAGCAGCGCAGAATCATATGCTTCGCATTTGCATTTTGCTCGTTACAGTAGTGACATGTACTTGTATTTCTTATACCGGCACGGCATAAATACAATGGATCAGCTAAGCGGTTTAAAGCGAACCGCCATGCTATTTCGGAAACATATCCGTTCGTTAATTTGTTGAAAAAGCCTTTCCATTCTGTCGTTTCGGTATTCCAATAGTTGTTTATCTGCAGAGGATTTTCGGATTTATTGAAAAACGTAGTTGTTAGTAGTTCTTGATGCTTCCTTTTGGTTCGTTTATTTAAGCAGTACGTTTTGTGGTCGAAATTAAATAAAATCGTATTTTTTGGGTTTGTATGCCCATAGTCTACAAGCTTATCAGCGAAAACCTGCTTAATTCGATAATAGTGCCGGAGTAGCTCATTTTTTACTACCTCGCTAGTGTGAAACCTAGCAAGTAATGACATATCATCCAACCAGACATTGTTTTGTCTAAAATCGTTTAGTGTGGCAAAACCGTGCTTTATCCATATCAGCAAAAATAGGTGGAACATCGTGTGGTACAAGCGATGAGGGCAATGTAGGTGTTTTCATGACATCGTACTGTTCTAGAAAGAGACCTACGCTTTGATTGGTTTTAATGGTTTCAATAATAAATGGAGATAAAGAACCTTTGCTAGGGTTTCTGTCTTTCAAAAGAACCACTGCAAGCCAAACCAATGGAATCTGCAGATCTTAAACCATGTTCCATCAACACCTTCCATTTTGTTCTTCTTGGGTGCATATCAATTTTTTGCTAACATTACCCTCATTAGTTTGATTTTTGATGGAATGTGCACTAATCCTAGTCCACCTTTATAAGCTGGAACACACAGACACTGCTGCGCTACCCAGTGTTTTCCTTCCACATGAAGTCTACTATCCTTTTTGTAATTCATTTTGCTGTTGGAGAGTTAATGCAACGCTTTGTAAGACATGCCATAACTTGGGCGCTATAAACTGATGAATTACGTTTTTTCTTCCCACTATTGACAATGTTGGTGCTATTCCATTCCACTTTGTGATAGAGTTGTTCAACGATTGAGATAGCTTAATCAAATTTTGTTCACGGCTAAAATGTTCATCATTTGAAAAGTTGATTCTAAAATTTCTATGTGTGTAAACCATTCGATATTTAGAGGTGTTTCCTTTCGGGCTTTCCAACTTCCAGACCACATACCTTTGCACTTACTTAAGTTTAACTCTGAACCTGATTGCTCTGCATATATATTGTAACAATTTTGTAAAACTTTAAAGTCTTTGTTATCTGCTGTAAACACTGTAATGTCATCCGCGTAAGCACTTACACATATGTTAAGCGGGTACGGAATCGTAGGAAGAGTGAGACCTTTGGTGTATGTTCGGATTAGATTCAGGAAAGGTTCGATTGCTATGGAATAGAGCGGACCTGACAAAGGGCATCCTTGCCTAATACCATTTTCAAAAGAGATGACGCTGGTTAGTAATGATCCCAGTCGTATATGACTGGTGCACTTTGTTATAATAATTTCACATATTTTATAAATTCGTCCCCAAATTCATTTTTTTAAAACGCAAAACAGGTACCCATGGCAAATCTTGTCAAACGCGGACTTTTGGTCTAAGTTCACTACAGCTAATGGGATATTGTGCTGGTTAGCATAATGTATAAGCTCGCGATGCAGATGTATCGTGTCGTACATTGATCTATTGGGAATAGAATAACTCTGATCAGGTGATATTATTTTATTAATGACGCTGGTTAGTCTCACGGATAATGTCTTAGCAAGTATTTTGTAATCCGTTGTCAATAACGATATAGGTCTCAATTTTGTATTTCTAATAAGTCGCCTTTTTAGGCATGAGAGCAACCACGGATTTTGTAACTGAAAGTGGTAGTTGATTGTTATCTATTGCTGTGGTAATCATTTTCTGATAAGAATGTTTAATTATATCCCAAAAGTATGCGTAAAACTGGGTTGTTAATCCATCAATACCAGGTGCACTATTTTTGTTTAACAATTTTACCGCTACGGTTAATTCATCGATGGATATTGGTTCGTTAAGTAAAACTTTATCCTTATTGGAAAGATGGGATAGATCCTTATATACTACACTGCTAGAATTTGTATTGCTGGGTTTCTTACTGTACATGCTACTAAAATGATCTCTCACAATTCGCAGATTGCATGTTGGCTATTAATTGTTTTACCATTATGTCTTAGTACTGTAAGTGATTTGCAAGTATTTCCAACGTGGGAGTGGGACGATCGGATTGAATTAATTTTTCACACCTTCTAGCTATTAGTTGCCTTTCGCTTATGCGGTGGAACGCATCTTTTGAAGTTTTCATTAAAGACGCTACATTGTTGTAGGATTGTTGGCCTGCACTACTTTGCGGAGTTTGTTGTACTAGCTTTCCTAGGTTTTGCATATCTTGGTACTTTCGTTGTTTACTTTGCCTTTGATGTAAGATTGTTATGTCCTTGATTTTTAGCTTTAAATTTTCCCACCATGTGGGTATACTATGCTCTGGTATGGATTTAGTAACTTCCGTTGTTAAAAACACTTTCATATGCTCTGTAAAGGATTCGTCTTCTAATAGAAAATTGTCAAATTTCCAGTAAGGTGGGTAATCATAAACTTTACTACGCACATTGAAACTGATTGATACTGAAAGATGGTCTGAGAATGATGTATGCAGTTTAGTTGATTGTAGTTGTGCAATTAAGTTTTGAGAGCAATACAGTCTATCTAACCGTGACGCTGTTTTTGAGTGTATATGTGTAAAAAGTATCCTCCTTACCTCTGTTGAAAAGTTTCCAGCAGTCGGCAAGATTTGACGATTGGATAAGTTCATTCAGTTGTCGGGCTTGCTTCAGATCTTTTTCTACGGAACCAAGTCTATCATTCAGTGCGTCCAGGGTGCAGTTAAAATCACCACCAATTATAATTCGAGATGTACTATCTACAGTGCTCAGGAAAGCCTGGAGGTTGGAAATGATTGCATATGTAATATTTGCATTGTGTGGTAGATACATTTATAACATGCCATTTTTATTATTAACGGTAACTTGTATTCTGTGTGCATAAGAGTTGTTTAT
This sequence comes from Vesta saturnalis, assembly GCA_036346205.1. Classification (NCBI taxonomy): domain Eukaryota; kingdom Metazoa; phylum Arthropoda; class Insecta; order Coleoptera; family Lampyridae; genus Vesta; species Vesta saturnalis. The sequence goes on from JARFJB010001296.1 coordinate 1,102,787, forward strand.
AATTTCATGTTCTATTTCATTTAAGTTTAAGCTTTTTAACTGCAATGATCGTTCCGCTGTACTTACTGTCGCATGGGTTAATATAAAATAAGTATTGTTTGCAATCTGATAGTGACGTTAGTTGCATTACATTTGATTCTTGAATTAAGAGGATGTCTGGAGTTGGCGTTTATAAAGTGTACTAACTGGAGCCATTTAAATTCTGATCTAATGCTTTTACTATTTATTGTAAATATACGTATTTTGAATTATCCATTATAGACTAAAAATATTAAAAGAACTGTTAATGGTTTCATTTGAGGACGTACAATCTAGACGTTCTGTAATGGACTCCTGTGAGGAGATCAAGGTTCCTTCTTTCTGCAAATCTCGCCGAATATATTTAATAAGCCGTTTGCATCTTTCTTTGTAGCCCTTTGGTTAAATAACGGAGCAACATCGCGAATTAAATCCATGAGACCGACAATATTTTCCGTATAAGTCCTCGCTACTTCAAAGGATAATTAGACCCTTAACTTTGTCTAAAAGTCTGAGAACAAAACAAAATCTAGAATTTGATTTGCATTTTCAGTCCATAGTTGTTCGATTTCCTCATAGTTCTCAGGCTGAGATTCTTGGTCAAGCTTCCTTTTTTGCTATATTCCTCTGTGTTTGATTGTGTTGGCGTTATAAATTTTTCCGTTATGTTTTCAGAATTTTCGATGCTACATTCATTGTGTTCGAGATCGACGATATTAATTGATAAATGGCTTTCCTCAAATGCCTGGGATGAAGATTCTGTGGGTGGATGGGGTCGTTTCTGAGATTCAATGGTTACTGCAATATTTGGTTGCAATTCAGCACCAGATCGTGTACATTTTTAAGCGATATGTCCTAATTCATTGCATTTAAAGCACTTGACTTTTCCGTCAGACAAAAAAATTCTATAAGTGTCGTCATCAAACTCTATTACAATTGAACTAGGTATATTTATGTCAGAACTGTGGTCACTTGCAATAAAAACTTGCCTGCAAAACTGTATACGTGGGCATAGCCGTCTATTGCAATCCCTGCTCCTATAAAGCTTAATGGGGATACTAATTGCAACTTATTCCTTATTAATTCGTTTTCTATAACATTGTGTGGTATACATGGCGATACATTTGACAGAATAATCCTTTTGGCTGGTAAAATTAATTTCCTGGCAGGCACAAAAATAGAATTAATGTCAATTCCGCCTTGCTCCTCGATAAATTTATGAACAAGTTCTGTTGATGATAAATATATGCATATTCGGTTGTTACTCATACGCGAGGCAAATAAAATACTTTTCGGATTGACAACCTTCCCTGTAGCTAACACATAATCTTTAACCGCCAATCCATCAATAGAGGGAAAAATAACCGCCTGATCTTTTTTGGGAAATTTCGTTTCCGCAACTACCGTTGAAAAAGTTTTAACGTTTGTGTTTACAGATATATTGTCATTAGATGCCGTATAATGGTTTTTTTTTTGGCCTGTAACATCCCTGTAGTCAGAGGTGACAGGATTTATAGGGTTATGAGACATTTTCTTTAAGAATTAATTGAGAATGACTGGAAAAACATACAAAATATTTGGAAATAACACATATTGAATGGACATAAACGGGGTTAAAGGTCTAGCGATTACTATGAATAAAACTGATAGATTTAATTTTACCTTTTAAATCACTATTTAAAATGTTTAAAAAAACACTGGAATGGACACCAAAGCGTCTTTCCGCACAAATTGATTACACTAAAAAAAACCGCTTTTATATACTAAGCGTTTAAAAAAACTTTTAAATTTAAACAAAACGTGTCCCACGCTATTTAAAACATTTTAAAGCATAAATTAAGCGTCTTTTTCCGCAAAATTAATATATACACCGTAATCACAACTGTAATTTCACGTCTATGTCTAAATCATTTATTTTCCTAGAACAATCACCTCGTATTCATCTAATATACAGGAGAAATCAAAAACACGACCGCACTTCACAAAATCGTGTGTGTGTGTGTGTGTGTGTGTGTGTGTGTGTGCGTGTGTGTGTTTGTGTGCGTGTGCGTGTGTGTGCGTGTGCGTGTACGAGTGCGTGTGCGTGTGCGTGTGCGTGCGTGTGCGTGTGCGTGTGCGTGTGCGTGTGCGGGTGCGTATGCGTGTGCGTGTGCGTGTGCATGTGCGTGTGCGTGCGTGCGTGTGTGCGTGGGTGTGTGTGTGTAAGAATAATTCTAGATTTTTGTATAATTTGTCAATTGAGTTCGAATAGTTGACTTTTTTTATTTGTTTAAATTGTGATTCATTACAGTATAAAGTTTTAAAGGAGAATCAATATTATAAGATTTCATTGCAGCGATTTATTCATGCTTGTGAATGTTTACATACAGTTTAATGGTAAAAATTCAATTAGACTTAATGTATAATACGGTAGTACAGAAGAATTCATCAATGGTACATGTCATCTTCACTAATTGTTTTAATTGATAGACGCACGAAATGATAAGTAGGTAACAGGCTCGACTAGCAGATGATGTCTTATCAGTTTTGACAATATCTTGGGCATGTATATTCGTTCTTCACTTATAACAAGGTATATGGTTTTTAATAAGGTATCACATGTGCACTAGGGATTTGCCTGATCAGTAACTATTAGAACATTTTATTTAAATACATTAATTGACAAATCTTGTGGTTGATTTTAATCAGTTCCAACTATGATTCATCAAAATAACTAATTATCCTATGATAATGACTGATTTTTGGCAGTAAACAATTGCTGAAGATCAAACGAATTAAAGTTTATTTAAGTTTAAATTACAATTCTAAAAAAAATTTATTTATCTGGGTCGAAAACAGTAAATATGACGAAAACAATATTAAAATTAAATTTGTGTAGGTAGGCAAAAAATTGGACCAAATTCTCATATGTGATACATCAAAAATGAATGTCTATGCACAAGCTTAGGCAATTTAATTTTTGAATTAAAATTTTGGTTATTATATATTGTGAAAAGTGTATTTTTTACTTTTCCAATTGGTTAAAATAGTCTACAAATGTGCGCCAAGGTACTATTTAATTCTTACACCTTTTCCTGAAAGAAAATATTACTACTACTATTTCTACTAATAAGATGGAGGCATAAATACTTAATATAATTCGATCTCTAATTACATGTTTATAAAATAATGTCATATTTTAATGTTCACTTTTTAGGTAAATATATTATACACACCAATGAAGCGTGGGTTAACGTGGGGCACACAGTTAGCAAGGCATGGTGTGACACCACTATTGAAAGTGGTCGACAGGCATTCGGTCAAGGGCTCAGTACAGGTTTAAAATCCGATTTGTCTTATTTCATACTGGTGGCGATAATGGTTTTATTCCTGGTGGAACTTACTTTCCTCTGTAAAAAGAACGCAGCCGATGTGCACAATGAAATAAATGCAGACACTTACGAGAAGTGGTTTATCAATCAACTCATTCCAAATATAGCAACAAATTCAATTCTTATCACAGCAGGAAGGTATAGAAGATTCGAGCAATGGCGTGGCGAAGAGAACAAATTGTAGATTGGCTTAGTAAGAAAGAAATGCCTATTGAAGATAACATGTTGAAGCGAGACCTATTGGATACTGTAGCACAAGTGAGGCATCTATATGACAAGAATAAGCTTGATGTTATGGCACAAGAAAGAGGTCATGAGGTTCTTCGTTTGCCTCCTTACCACTGCGAATTAAACCCAATAGAAGCGGTGTGGGCACAAGTCAAACATAATATTAAAATGAATAGCAAGATCTTTAAAGTTAAAGACATGAAGGAATTAATAGAATTTGGTGACGAAAAAGTTATATGTCATGTAAACATCGTTGAAGGTAAGATGTGGGTAGCTGATAACCTTCAAGATGATATTGCATAGCTTATAATCAACGTTACAGAATCATGATCCGAAGACCTAGAAATCGATTCGAGCGATTAAACTGTACTGAAAAACAATAAAATTTACTAAAATACGAGGTGGCTATTAAATCAAAATAAAATGTGTTAGACTGTCAGTCTCGTTGTTTAATATTATATTATATATTATATTACAATCGAAATAAATGATGCAGCTATAATCAAACTTTAATAAAATTGTTATTTTGTTTATATACTGCAAAATCCATCCGCAGGCAAAGGATAAAGTTACCATTTGCTCATGCTGTTGCTTATAGAGCTTCTTTCACAATCCCATGTACAGGGTAATCTAACCAATAATATTGTCATGTAATGTACACATAGTTTTCTTTTCTAAAAAATATAGTTCAAAGATTCGATTTGTAATGATTAAGGGTAGTCTTTTTCGATATATTCATAAGTTCATTACAGATTTATCTAAATTTGTATTGCATTGCAAATATTTTTATTAATTTTGAGATTAGAAATTGTATCTCTAGTACCGTAGATATAGTATTATTATATCCGTAGTACGGTATTATAGGTGCAGTAATCTATTGGCATAATAAGTTTGGCAATCCTGCACTGTTTTTCCATAAGCCCCATACTGAATTTGGAGGTTTGGATGCTTCTAAATGAAAATATCTAAATTTTGGAAATATGTAGAGCGTTTGGCCATTTGAAGAAGTCATTACCTCAAGCAAAGAGGCTTCTACAGTTATTGTAATCGCAATTGAAAAAAAAACAGTTCTAATTATTATCTTATAATTTTCAATACATAAATCATAATGTATCATAATCAAACCTATATATGTATCAAGATCAAATTTATTAGGCCGTATATCCTTTGATAATTATCAAAATTCATGGCCCTTGAACTTAAAATATGCACAAACTCACGTACACATAAGCACGTGTTTCCTAAATCTCCGCCAAGCTTATTTAAATAATTTGAAATGAGTTTGATGGTATCATGAAAAGAGTGTTTGGCCGAGACTCGAACTATCAAAACTTCGAGGCGCCATTTTGGCGTTTACATAGATATGCATGATTAATGAATCAGAATGTAGCTAAAAACGCATATATTTGTACCAAATAAAGTTCGTCAATCGTTTCGGTCGATTTCCGATGTTATCATAACTGTAAAATTATCAATGTTCAATTAATTTATTGTTCTTTTTTTGATTAATTATTCAATCTTACGAATGATTATTTAATACATTTGACAAATGAGTTAAAAATAAATTCAGAGTATATTGTTGAGACTAGGATGATAATAAATCACAATACAGTACAGTATTTTCAAGTTTATCAATTTTTTATTATATATCGCTAACATGTAAATTATTTTTTTTTATAAACTACGTTTACAAAGTCTAAAGTGAAGTGAGATTTAAGAAATACGCAATAGTGTCAACATATTATTAATTTTCTTATTTTCAATTTTTTAATCACTTTACACTCTTTAATCACTCTTATGGTATCATTATCAAGTTACGCTAAATGAATTAACGCTACACATTTGTTAATCCAAAAATAGTATCTTCCAAAACATCTATAGGCCAGTCAAGTTACACAAAAAATATCTGAAAATCGTAGTAAGTTTCTAGGCAGGTTTGACTGTTGAAAAGCATTCTTTGGGATCAAATAACATACAAGTTCATTGTTTGTTGTTGCTAATATTTTAAATCAACAATTAATATGGTAAAATCAATTTTTTGTTTATAACTTAAAAACTCTTAAAATTTCACAATCTGCAGAGAAGTTCTAGGAAATAAGAAAATCCAATAAGACTAGTTAAATTAAATCACAAAAATAATTAGGTTTATACTTCGGAATCCAGTTATAATGAATGGTTCTTTGTTGAATTCTAAAGCTATAAACTTAAAAGTTTACCCATTGAAACTTTAATGATTTTTTTAAGGATACTCCCATGAAAATGACCACTACTATTATAATATGCTGGGGTATCTACTGCGTGGACGGAGGATTTGCTCCTTAACTGTTAGAGATATCAAAACCAATTTTGGTGTGGTACAACACGATCATTGGACCTACATTCTAAAAATGTTTAGGTATATACAAACTGATTGATAAAGATATGCCCACCCATGGAACACCCTGTATATTTTACATTTTTGGATTCACTGTCACGTTTAGACTAAAAGTACAGAAATTAGTATATGTATTACTAGCCGTTCTGCAGATAACGTCACTTCAGGACCAAAATAGAGTTAACTTTGGAACCACGATGCAAGTGTTGTCACCACGATGCAAGTGTTGTCACCACGATTTTGTAAATCTGTTTATACCACCGACTATTAATAATAGTCTACTAACAAACAAACTGGGAAGTTTTCCAAAAACATGTAAAACTATACAGAATAATTAACTTACGTGAAATGTAATTTTTCTCATTTTTTTCAAATGCAACACCCTGTATATTTTTTCACATTTCGAGTCTCCGTGAAAAGTAGATACTAATTGATAATAGGTTTCATGGCCATAAGACGGACCTTTCTTGAAATATTGACGTTTTTACGTAAAAATATTCTAAAATACAAATTTATTGTGACAATAGAATTCATCAAAACAAATCAGGTAGGCTAGTCGCTCGTAATAAAGAGGAACAATTGCATCTATTGTTTTGACGTTTGTATAATCATTAAAATATTGTTCCATCAGTTACTGTGTTTTTGAATTATCGTTTTGTCAATTTTTGAATAAAATGAATTTTTCCAAAGAAGAAATGGTTGATATGACCTTTATTTACGGCGAAGCTCAAAGAAATGCTTTGCTGGGTGCCCGTTTGTACTGTGAACGATACCCATAGAGAAGACAGCCGCGGAAAGAATCGTTTATGAATGTAGCTGAGAGATTTATAAATTCTGGACGTTTGTGTTATCCCGAGCGCGCAAAAACAATCCCAAATGAAGAAATTGAGTTTCAAGTTGTGGCATCTCTTATAGAAAATCCGCAAATTAACACCAGAGAGCTAAGTGCACACCAAGACCTAAATAGAAATACAGTTCGCAGCTTTATTAAAAAAAAACAAATTGCATCCTTATCATATCGAGCAACATCAAGCTTTAAGTGAAATAGATTTTCAAAATCGTGAATCTTTCTGCCAATTGGTAACTACTAAAGTCAATGAAGAACCCAATTTTGTTAATAACATTCTATTTACGAATGCGGCAACTTTTCACAATAATGCCAATATTAATACACATAACCATCATCACTATTCACACTATCCACACATCTTAAGAGTTGTTAA
>JARFJB010001296.1:1115000-1132500 GCA_036346205.1 Vesta saturnalis
AAAGCGTTAATTAAAATGTCAAATGGTGAAAATTTCAATTGACAAGAATCGTTTGGAATTGTAATTTCTCCATGTGTAAGTCTATGGAGAACTCAAACATGTTATGTGTATTAATTTTTATGCTTAAATCTAGAAAATTTTTTTAGCCTTGAAATATAAGTTCTTTTTATAACCTGAAATTAGATCTTGCTCTAAAGAATTTTGTTTTAGATAAAGTAAGATGAGCCTATGAGTATATGTCTGGACTGACTTTAAAAAATCTTATTTGATCCTTCTTGACCACTCAAATTAAATCACTAAATAAGAAACAAAATCTTAAAAATTATTATAATGTCAATTTAAGTATAACAAATATCACGAGTTTATTTATAAATTTTAGAAATATAATTATGACAACTTAAAACTACCTACTGGCTATCTACCTAATAACAATACTAATACAACAATATTAATTCTAAAAATATATATACATATTTATGTATGTACCATAGAACTCAAAATTCATATTAGTACTCACCCATAAAATCATATGAAATAATCCTTGTGATTATTCGCTCACCATTAAACTGTACTCCGGGATAAAGCAATAAGTATATCCGATGTTCCAATATCCATTTAAACTTAGATTGTTTCCTTCAATAATCAACCACTTATGTTAGTAAACACAATTTTAAAATTTATAACATTTTATATTAACACACTTCAAAATGGCCACGTGAAATTGTGTGTCTTGCAGTTTAATATAAAATACCCAATAAGAATATTCTAAGGGCACAATGCCTTAATTAACGTAAATCTATGAATAACTTTTTTAATCCAATGTGAAACTCTGATGTCATAATCTTGACCTTGACCAAATTTATACATTAATAAAATAATAGGCAAAAGTTGCATGTGAAACTAATATGTAATTTGTACTAAACAAAATATGGGCTCTCAAACGAGGTTTAATTTATTTCACTCCATAATAAATTTTATTAGTTTTAGTTTTATTTTTATCGACAAGTGGTGCCACTATATACGTTTTATGTATAACATCCAAACTAACCTATGTCAAGGTTTTAGCAGTAGCGGTTTGTTACCATTTACAATTTCCAAATTGGGTTTCAAAATTGTTATTGATGTAAATACTAATTTATACTTCTTATAAAATTCTCTACCCTTCTCTACCACTGTGGAATAGACGCGCAATTACCCTTCATTTACAAGGCTCCCGTTTAAACCATTTTTGACATTTAAAGTTGTAACAAATACAGTTATAAACTTTTTGCTTTATAATCGCTTTGATAATTAAGTTTGCAGTGCTTTTTAAAGAAAAAGTGCCATAGCCTTTAAAATAAATGATTGTCAATTTAAGCTACAAAGTTATAATTATCCAGTTTTTATCACCGCGGGCGTGAATTAGGCAGGGCACTCTTCGTTACGGGCATTGTAGCTGAGTTATACCTGCAACAAAAAGAAATAGGACTAGGTACGTCATGTTGGAGCGCATTAAAAATAATTCCACTTAAAACGATTAAGCAGTAATACACAAACTGCTACGCTTCTTTTTAAAACCATACAAATACATTCACAACATTATTTTCAGTGGTTTATAATACATTATACCTACCAACTGATTGCCCTTACTTACATTAAACTCGCTAAGTTATCATTTTCATATATAACACCATAATTCCAAGGAAACTATTTGAAAATGTTATGTCTAATCACGAGTGCTTGATAAGGTTGATTGGCGCACGAATGATTTTTGCGAGATTTATCAAGCACAAGTGTTCGACATTTTTGAGAAATTACAGAATAATTTCTTTCGCACAAATGGTATTCAATTAAAGAATTGCATTTCTAAAAACTTGAAATTTTATATTCAATTAAGTCGTTTACATTGTGTCAGTAATGTTTCACATTTGATATTTGACAGGACCTACTATGGTATCATCCAGAAAAAATACAACGATTGATTTAAAATCATAGAAATGCAATTCTCAGTAAATACATAAATTTGAATTTCAAATTTGAAGCTTAAAAGTATTTTAATACGTTTTTAATTTTTTTTAGAAAAACAAAAATAATATTAAAATGTACCATAACTTGAAATATGAACTCGAAAATAATATTTATTCTACCCTGTAACATTCTTCATCACGTGTTCTGAATCACTATCATTTAACGAAATTATTAATGGTTATATCGAGAACTTTTTCGTTAGACCACCACTCAGATATTATTCTTTCATTATGAAAAACTATCACATTTTTTCAACGACACTTCCTGATTTTTGCATTAAAGAATCATCGGAGTAACCATTTCTACCTATGGGCTGATGGTCATATGGTGGTAATCTGAGTATAAAATTCCCGTATTCGCGAATGGTGTTGTCCACGACGTATTGCTTTTCATATTTATGCTGTTTAGTAAGATTCAAAAGATCTATTTTAAAATCTATGTTCGCAAAAGCTAAATTTTTCATTTTTAACCACTTTTGCAGCTCTTCCTTTTTCCGTGAACTAGATGGCATTTTTTTTTACAACACGTAAGTAGTACGATGCGTTCTCCATAACAATTAAAATTGGATCTTGTAGATTACGTAATACCTGACCAACCAGCCATCTCTCAAAGGTTGCTGTATCCATGTTATCGTGGTTATCACAGTACGCGGCGAATATTGAACTGCTATTTTCAATAAAACCATCTTGACCCCCGGCGTGTAATATGATGAACCTTTCACCATTAGAAGAATAATTTACGTTTTTTACACTTTTTGGTATATCGTCTTGTCACAACCTCTTCTGTGATCCTCTATCTTGCAGATGCAACAGTCCCTTTCTCGCACAGCGCTCGCCGATTGTAATCTTTTTTAAATTTGAATCCAATATTATTCAATATTTTGCTTACGGTTGACAGAGCTACTACTAGTAATTTTTTTCTCTGCTAATGCTTTCCTGAGTGTTTCTAATGTAACCACTTCCTCTTGAGTATAACTGATATCTCGTATAGTATGTTTTAGACCTTCAGGTATATCATCTGTTTTAAACTTCTTACGAAGTTTCTGAATAATTTTGGGAAACGGAAAGTTCCCTTTCTTACTCTCGATGATCTTCCTTAATGTAGGCACACTGATCTTTAAGGCTTGGGCTATTCTTCCTTGCACTGCCTGAACGATACGCAATTGTCCAAATGTATCTTTTCTCGATAGAAATATTTTTATACATTAAGTACAAGCTCTTGGAAACGTTCGAGAAATGCTCCGGGTATTTTGAAATTGACCCCAAACGTACAGCCGCAACTAAATATAAATTCAATTCGTGTATAATTTACATTAAATAGGTATTTTGCCACTACTGATTTAACAGTAACATTAAAATCACGTTATTAAAGATCATACCTAATTACATACTTTGTATTTTATAATAAAAAACCTATAATTAATAACATATTTACAAGTACAAATTTCTCAAAAATGTAACACTTGCTTAATAAATCTCACACGACATATCCGTGTACGAATCCACTTTATCAAGCACTTGCGATTAGACATTGAATTATCCTATAATGTCCTTGCACTTATGATATATATGGAAATGATAACCTATTGAGTTTAATATAAGTAAGGGTATGTAGTTGGTAGGTAAAAATGTACTTGGTTTACCATTTAATATAATGTTATTAACTATAAATGTATTTGTGGAATAATTGTATCGCTGTATGATGGAAGATCAAAATATTTTGCAATATGTAGGGTGTTCTATGTAGCGGTAGTCGATGTTAACTTTCTTATTTTAGACAGAACACCATATAAGTTATTAGATTTTTGGATTCTAGATATAAATTAAAGTATTTTTATTTAGTATCATATCTAATTTTTGACGTTTTCTAACTGTGTTATCTTTCCACCAAAAAACAGTTTTGTTTGACTTCTATATATTCTTTTGCAAGCAAGTAGTTTTTTCAAACTTCAACAGTGTTTCGATAACATGTTCTATTGGTATCTTCTTATAACAGGGTCTCTAACAACCGATTTTAATATTGAAATTTGAAAATCGATTCAAACTTACTTCTCGAAATTGCACACCCTGCATATTACTATTTAATCGTACACACGAACAAAAAAATCTTTATTATACCCATACTAAATAGTTTTTAATTTATTTCAAATTGTTTAGTATTTTATTTTGTAGAGTTTATCTTCTATGCCGGTGATAGCCACGGAAACAGTAGAAAAATATAATAAAAATAACAACCTTTAAACGACTTTAAATGAACAATAAATAAACATTGATACAAAGGAAACTACGAAATATTATTTTTTAATAACTAGTAGTTAACTATTTCTTCTTAATAAGCGTTCTTGCAGAATATATGTTCTTGGTCTTTTTCCCATACTTTCCCAGACCCAGGACAACACTAGTGGCGTAATTGTTCTACAGGTATCCCTAATCCTATTTCGCATATCTTCTAAAGTTGTTGGTACATTATCATACGCTTTGTCTTCTATAAAGCTCCGCAGAAAGTAATCTGTTGGAGTGATGTCATAACATCCTTGCGACAGAAAATACCCATCTCAGAGGAAAGCTTTGGTCCAAACAACTTTTAAACGACTTTAATGCATTAAATGAACGATAAATAAACATTGATACAAAGGAAAGGGACTCCAGAATATATATAAAATATCATTTAGTCTACTTCTATGAAAAATGCTCATAAACTATGATAAATTATTCTTTAATAGCTAGTAGTTAACTATTTATTCTTAATAAGTGTTCGAATAAATGACTTACATGCAGAATAAATGTTTTTGGTCATTTAAATAAATATAAAATATTATTTAGTCTACTTCTAAGAAAAATACTCGTAACCTGAAAGATTATTTTTAATAACTAGCAGTTAACTATTTCTTCCTAATAAGTGTTCGAATAAATGACTTTCTTGCAGAATACATGTAGTTTGTCCTTTCCCATACTTTCCCAGCCCCAGGACTACACTAGTGGCGTAATTGTTCTACAGGTATCCTTAATCCTATTTCGCATATCTTCTACAGTTATTGGTAGATTATCATACACTTTGTCTTCTACAGGGTTCCCCATAATAGGCTACCCATTTTAATATTTGCATTAAAATTTTTTTAGTTAACAAAACAAACTATTTATTATACTAAATTACAGCTAACTCTTTGGGATTTATGATAACTTATAAATATTTGGCTAATTTAATTCTAACTTTTAAAAATCACGTCTTCTAAATGACCTTCCACCAACTTCAACACATTTTTCAATATTAGACAAAAAGTGGTTCATTATACGGCGTAGCAAACCTTCGTCTATTCCTTCAACTTCTTCACGAATTTTGACTTTGAATTCCTCGATTGTACCTGGACGACTCGCAAACACTTTCGCTTTTAAATATCCCCACAGGAAAAAATCGGGTGCCGTTAAGTCGGGGGACCTCGAAGGCCAAGGCAAATCTCTGAATCGAAAAATGAGTCGACCATTAAACATTTCTCGCAGAACACTCATTGAGTTTCTGGCGGTATGAGCTGTTGCCCCATCTTGTTGGAATAGTAAGGCATTATTTAGTAATCCTTGTCTATTTAATTCTGGAATAAGGAATGTCTCTAGCATGTTTACGTAGCGCTCGGATGTTACTATTACAGCACGGTTATTTTCATCCTCAAAAAAATATGGACCAATAATACCAAAAGATCCTACTCCACACCACACAACTTTTGGATTATGGAGGTTCTGTGTAAAGATTTCACGAGGATTTTCATTTGACCAGTATCTAAAATTCTGTTTATTAACCATGCCGTTCAAATAAAAATTTGCTTCGTCGCTCATTAGGGACTGTGAACTGCTCCTTGATGTAAATCCAAAAATTCTTGACAAAATGCTAACCTTGCTTCTTTATCTTGATTGCTAAGGTGCTGTGCTATTTGGTATTTATAGGGATGAAATTTTAAATCCCTTTGAAGAATTCGATCTAAGCTTCCCTTTGATATTCCTAGGATAAGGGTTTGTCGATTAGCAGACCTTTTAGGACTTCTCGTAAACGCAATTCTAACTCTTTCAATATTTTCTGGTGTACGAACTGTTCTTCGACGTCCAGGCTTCTTCAAATTTTGCACAGAACCATTTTCACGCCAATGACGAACCCATAACTTAACAGTTTTACGATTTGGCGCGTAGCCCCTATTGTTGTTATTAAACTGACGCCGGAATGCACTCCTAACTTCTTCTATCGAATTGCTTCTTATGTAAGTTTCTACACAAAACACACGTTGTTAGACTGAGTAATCCACGAAAGTTCAAACGGACGTTGAAATAATGTCTCAAAGCAAAAAAATTAAATAATTATTGATGAAAACTAACAAACTTCTCGTAGTAAAATGACGTTACCCGAAATTATTAGTTTATAACTTATTTGTGACAGGTTTAATAATTAACTTAAATCCCAAAGACTACAGAAGATAATCCCACAGAGAACAACTTATTTAGTTATCTCCTAGGGAATTTATTAATAAAATAAAATGGGTAGTCTATTATGGGGAACCCAGTATAAAGCTCCACAAAAAGAAATCTGTCGATGTGATGTCATAAGATCTTTGCGACAGGAAACGCACACCTCCAATCCATCTCTGAGGAAAACTTTGGTTCAAACAACTTTTAAACAACTTTAATGCATTAAATGAACGATAAATAAACATTGATACAAAGGAAAGGGACTCCAAAATAAATATAAAATTTTATTTAGCCTACTTCTACGAAAAATGCTCATAAACTATGATAAATTATTCTTTAATAACTACTAGTTAACTATTTCTTCTTCATAAGTGTTCGAATAAATGACTTTCTTGCAGAATACATGTAGTTTGTCTTTTTCCCATCCTTTCCCAGACCCAGCACTACACTAGTGGCGAAATTATTCTACAGGCATCCTTAATCCTATTTCGCATATCTTCTACAGTTGGTAGATTATCATACACTTTGTCTTCTATAAAGCCTCACAGAAAGGAATCTGTCGGTGTGATGTCATAAGATCTTTGCGACAAGAAACGCCCACCTCCAATCCATCTCTGAGAAAAACTTTGGTCCAAACAACTTTTAAACGACTTTAATGCATTAAATGAACGATAAATAAACATTCATACAAAGGAAAGGGACTCCAAAATAAATATAACATATTCTTTAGTCTACTTCTATGCAAAATGCTCGTAACCAATGGAAGATTATTTTTTAATAACCAGTAGTTAACTATTTCTTCCTAATAAGTGTATGAATAAATGACTTAATGCAGAATACATGTTATTTACCTTTTTGCAATACTTTCCCAGCTCAGGACAACACTAGTGGCGTAATTGTTCTACATGTATCCCTAATCCGATTTCGCATATTTTCTACAGTTGTTGGTAGATTATCATACACTTTGACTTATATAAAGCTCCACAGAAAGGTATCTGTCGGTGTGATGTCATAAGATCTTTTCGTCAGGAAACGCCCACCTCCATACCATCTCTGACGAGAATTTTGGTCCAAACAACTTTTGAACAACTTTAATGCATTAACTGAACCATAAATTAACATTGATACAAAGGAAAGGGACCTCGAAGTAAATATAAAATATTATTTAGTCTACTTCTGTGAAAAATGCTCATACACTATGATAAATTATTCTTTAATAGCTAGTAGTTAACTATTTATTCTTAATAAGTGTTCGAGTAAAAGAATTTCCTGCAGAATAAATGTTTTTGGTCATTTTCCCATACTTTCCCAGATCCAGGACAACACTAGTGGCGTAATTGTTCTACAGATATCCCTAATCCGATTACGCATATCTTCTACAGTTGTTGGTAGATTATCATATACTTTGTCTTATATATAGCTCCACAGAAAGGAATCTGTCGGAGTGATGTCATAAGATCTTTGCGACAGGAATCGCCCACCACCAATCCATCTCTGAGGGAAACTTTGGACCAAAAAAGTACGAACAACATCATGGTAGCGTGGAGATACACCAGCTTCTTGGAACGATATATTGTCGCGCTTTGCCCTTACAAGACCGTCAAATAGTTGTGGAAAATCCACTTGTAGAAATTGTAGGTATCTATAAACATTTAATAGTTCATCAAACAAGTAGGGCCTAATGATTGTGTTATGATGAATACCACACTAAAGATTAATTGACCAATTGTTTTGGAGTTGCACCTGCCTTACCCGAATCTACTTAGCCCCACCTCCAATCCATCTCTGAGGAAAACTTCGGTACAAACAACGTTTAAACGACTTTAATGCATTAAATGAACGATAAATAAACATTCATATAAAGGAAAGGGACTCCAAAATAAATATAAAATGTTATTTAGTCTACTGCTATGAAAAATGCTCGTAACCTATGAAATATTATTTTTTAATAACCAGTAGTTAGAACTATTTCTTGTGTTTCAATAAATGACTTTCTTGCAGAATACATCTTTTGCCTTTTTACAATACTTTCCCAGAGTCAGGACAACACTAGTGGCATAATTGTACTACAGATATCCCTAATCTGATTTCGCATATTCTCTAGAGTTGTTGGTAGATTAGCATACACTTTGTCTTCTATAAAACTCCACAGGAACGAATCTGTCGGAGTGATGTCATAAGATCTTTTCGACAGGAAACGCTCACCTCCAATCCATCTTTGAACAAAACTTTGGTCCAAACAACTTTTAAACAACTTTAATGCATTAAACGAACGATAAATAAACATTGATACAAAGGAAAGGGACTCCAAAATATATATAAAATATTATTTAGTCTACTTCCATGAAAAATGCTCATAAACTATGAAAAATTATTTTTTAATAACTAGTAGTTAACTATTTCTTCTTAATAAGTGTTCGAGTAAATGACTTTCTTGCAGAATACATGTTGTTTGTCTTTTTCCCATACTTTCCCATAGCCAGGACATCTCTAGTGGCGTAATTGTTTTACAGGTATCCCTAATCCGATTTCGCATGATTTCTACAGCTGTTGATAGATTATCAAATACTTTGTCTTCTATAAAGATCCACAGAAAGGAATCTGTGGGTGTGATGTCATAATATCTTTGTGACAGGAAACGCCCACCTCCAATCCACCTTTGAGGAAAACTTTGGTCCAAACAACTTTTAAACAACTTTAATACATTAAAAGAAAGATAAATAAACATTCACACAAAGGAAAGGGACTCCAAAATAAATATAAAATATTCTTTAGTCTACTTCTATGAAAAATACTCGTAACCTATGAAAGATTATTTTTTAATAACCGGTAGTTAACTATTTCTTCCTAATAAGTGTTTGAATAAATGACTTTCTTGCTGCATACATGTTTTTTGTCTTTTTCCCATACTTTCCCAGACCCAGAACAACACTAGTGGCGTAATTGTTCTACAGATATCCCTAATCCGATTACGCATATCTTCTACGTTTGTTGGTAGATTATCATACACTTTGTCTTCTATATAGCTCCACAGAAAGGAATCCGTCGGTGTGATGTCATAAGATGTTTGTGACAGGAAACCCCCACCTCCAATCGATCTCTGGGGAAAACTTCGGTGCAAACAACGTTTAAACGACTTTAATGCATTAAATGAACGATAAATAAACATTCATACAAAGGAAAGGGACTCCAGAATAAAAATAAAATGTTATTTAGTCTACTGCTATGAAAAATGCTCGTAACCTATGAAATATTATTTTTTAATAACCAGTAGTTAACTATTTCTTCCTAATAAGTGTTTTAATAAATGACTTTCTTGCAGAATACATGTTTTTTGCCAGGACAACACTAGAGGCGTAATTGTTCTACAGGTATCCCTAATCCGATTTCGCATATTTTCTACAGATTAGCATACACTTTGTCTTCTATAAAGCTCCACAGAAAGGAATCTGTCGGTGTGATGTAATAAGATCTTTGCGACTGGAAACGCCCACCTCCAATCCATCTCTGAGGAGAACTTTGGTCCAAACAACTTTTGAACAACTTTAATGCATTAAATGAACGATAAATAAATATTCATAGAAAGGAAAGGGACTCTGAAATAAATATAAAATATTATTTAGTCTACTTCTATGAAAAATGCTCGTAACCTGTGAAAGATTATTTTTTAATAAATAGTGATTAACTATTTCTTCCTAATAAGTGTTCGAATAAATGAATTTCTTGCAGAATACATGTTTTTTGCCTTTTTACAATACTTTCCCAGACCCAGGACAACACTAGTGGCGTAATTGTTCTACAGGTATCCTTAATCCTATTTTCATATCTTCTACAGTTGGTGGGAGATTATCATACACTTTGTCTTCTATAAAGCTCCAAAGAAAGGAATCTGTCGGAGTGATGTCATAAGATCTTTGCGACAGGAATCGCCCACCACCAATCCATCTCGGAGGGAAACTTTGGACCAAAAAAGTACGAACATCATGGTAGCGTGGAGATACACCAGCTTCTTGGAACGATATATTGTCGCGCTTTGCCCTTACAAGACCGTCAAATAGTTGTGGAAAATCCACTTGTAGAAATTGTAGGTATCTATAAACATTTAATGGTTCATCAAACAAGAAGGGCCTAATGATTGTGTTATGATGAATACCACACTAAAGATTAATTGACCAATTGTTTTGGAGTTGCACCTGCCTTACCCAAATCTACTTAGCCTTAATTACAAGCTGTAAAGGCAGTAAGTTAAAGAGGGTTTCCATAAATGAAGTTGGGGTCGTTCTCATCGCCACTGTTATTCCAAGACGAGCTAGGCGTTTGACCTTGCTAAGTATCCGTATGCTGCTCTGGGTGTGCAACCACACCAGAGAAGCGTACGTTGTGATCAGTTTGAGCATGACTGTATACTTCCAGTGGATCATTCTTGGAGATAGTCCGCACTTGTTTCCGACCGTCCTTCTACAATTCCGTAAAGACTGAGTAGACTATGTTCTCTAGGTGTGGCTTAAAAGTAAATCGTCGATTTATTATGACGCCCAAGTATTAACTTCTTTGACTACCTGGAGATTCGCGCCATACATTGTTGTTATTTAGCTCTTGATCTGTATGAAGAGAAGTAGGTTTGTTTTTGCCGGGTTAACCGCCATCCCGTCCTCTCGACACGACTGTTCTACCAGCTTTAGGACCCCTTACATCACAACTGATCCGCTTTCCTTAAATCTGCCTTGTATCACTTGCTGTGTCGTCTGCATAGACGACTGTATTGTATCCTGCCTCACTCAGTCTCCTCAGCAGTGCGTCACCGACGAAACACCACAAAGGGTGATAACAACTCCTCCCTGTGGAGGGTGATGCGGGCTACCATCGAGTCGTTATTAAGTGTGGTCCATACATTCCTTTGTTTCAGCATAGTGTGTATCCATCTACAGATAGGTGGATGCACTCCCTTGCGCTATACAGCACTTTGAATTTATTCTAGAGAGGAATTTGTCAAATGCCCTGCGTATATCCAAAAAAAGCAACCTATTTGAAGGAGATTTCCTTTTCAGCGATATCCACACCTCTGTGGATGGATACCTCGCAGGATTTCCCTGGTTGATAAGTATTTTGGTGTCTACCGATTGGGTCTACGCCCAACTCTGTGTCTCTCAGATGTTTATCAATGAGTTTCTCTAAGATCTTTAAAGAAACCATGTCAGACTTATGGGTCTGAATAACTTCGCTTGGTCGTCGGTAGTTCGCCCAAGTTTTTCTATGAAGACGATTTTCATGTCATTCCACGCTCTGAGCATGTATCTCAGGACAAGACTTGCCCTTAGTGTCTTGCACAGTGTGGGGGTTATCAAGTCGAATCGTTGTTGTAGTAGAGCAGGAAATACTCCATCCATACCCGGGGTTTGTATGAAAGGAAACCTCCCACCGTCCACCTAATGTTTGCTCAATCATTTCTTTTTCACCTGGAAATGGGATCCAGAACTGTTGGTTCTCTTTGTCCGTCGAAGTGAGGATTTTTGACCCGGGGAAGAAAAATTGAAGCATAATCTCCAAGGTTTCTTTTCCCGTTTCTTTATGCCCCCCGTCGTCTTTCAGTAATGAATCGATTCTGTACTCAGTTCCTTCCTGTAGAGCTCTTTGAAGTCGAGCATCCTCGGGTTTTTTCCATCTATTCTCAGTACCTCCTCCATGAGTCCCGTTTGGCCTTTCTTATGGCCTTATTGAACTCGATAAGGGAGGCTCCTATCTATAGAGATCCCAGTTTGTTACCCTTCAATTCTTATAAACTATCACAGCGAGTGCGTTTTGACCTAAGTTAAAGCACATGTATCTAAGACCGGAGAGATGCCTCATCCGATACGTGCCATTCGTGAACTACACTGCAAGCAGCCACGGTCCCAAATGTTATATCAATCACTTCCCTCTGTGTAATGTTAACGAAGGTCAGTCGATTGCCTCTATTGGCTAGCTCTAGGTTATTGCTAATCAAATGCCCTGTAAGAGAGAAACGGAGTTGTTTTAAGTGTAGAGAAACTGATCACCATCTTAAAGAGTGTCCTAATTTAAATGGAAACATAAAGGGTAAACGAAAGTGAGATTCGAGAGTAGTTCCAGGCAGCACCACAAATTTAGTTACAAATAATTCACGTGAAGTTCTTTATGTTATTTCATTTTCTTGTAAGTTTTTGTTAATGGAAAGGTACAAGTTTCAAAATGTAGCCAATATAATTACGAAAGAGCTATAAGTATAGGTGCAATAACAAAACCTGAAAATGATTTAAATATTAACCCAACCATATATTTTAGTGTTCAAACAGCTGTTATGAAATTCCAATTCAATTATTTTGAAAACAACACAAGCGTCCGATTTAAACCATTTTCAGATGGAAATTAAACTAAAGAATGATAATCCCTTACTTTATAAAGCTAGACGATTGTCTTTCTTTGAAAAACAAAAAGTCGGACGTATTTTAGACGAATTGTTCAAGGATAAAATTATTCAACCAAGCTCATTACCATATTGTAGCCCAATAGTTTTAGTAATGACGAGGTTTGGTTATGTGTCGATTATAGATGTTTGAACAGTATAACTGTAAAAGAAAATTATCCAACTCCATTTATTGATGATCACTTGGATATGTTCAGAAATGAAAAAAATTCACCTCACTTTAAAAAATGGTTTCTTTCACATCAACATGGAACCTAATTCAATGAAATTTACTTCTTTTACTGCCCCTTTAGGTTAGTTTGAATTTTTGAAATGTCCTTTTGGACTGACCAACGCATGCGTTTTATAAATACCATGTTTGAAGAACCTATTAATACAAACAAGATCTTGGTGTATCTTGATGATATCTTATTAGCTACTGATGACATTGAAAATTACTTAATTATATTGTCCAGTATTTTTGATATCGCGGCCAGGAATGGTTTAGTGTTTAGGTGGGATAAGTGCAAATTTTTATTTTTTGATATTATTTACAAGGGTTATCTGATTTGAAGGAATCAGGACTAATCCACACACAGAGTGTGTAATGGATTACCCGATACCGATAACTAATAAAGATGTTCATAGATTTTTAAGTTCGGCTAGCTATTTCAGGCGATTTATTCCTGAGTTTTCAATCATAGCAAAACTTTTGACTTAATCAAGAAAAACACGGAATTTAAATTTTTAGAATCTGAGATGAAAGCGTTTGAAATTTTAAAGGACAAATTATCAGATTCTCCGTTATTAGCAGTTTATTCACCAGAACTACCCACAGAACTGCTTTGCGATGTGGCTTATTAGGATATGGACACGGGTAAATTCCACCCTGTATTTTTCTTTAGTGAACGGACCACACTAGTAGAATCCAAACATCATAGTTTTGAGTTAGAGTGCCTGTCTGTGGTTTATGCTATCAAACGTTTTCACACATACTTGTTTGGAATCGAATTTAAGGTAGTGACCGACCGTAACAGCTTTCAATTGACCCTGACTAGAGCAAACATAAATCCACGAATTTTGCGTTGGGAAATGTTTTTCCAAAATTATAATTTTACAATAGAACACAGGCCCTCGACAAAGATTAATCATATCAAGCGTTAAGTGTAGAGCCCACAATATACTTATTTTAAAAGTAACACATTTGAATAAATCTTATCAATTAAGCAATCACAAGATCCACATATTAATAACATCAGAGCAACTCTTGAAAAACCTGAGAGTAAAACTTACCAATTACGTGACGCTTTTAATATACAAAAAAGTGAAAAATGGTAATCTATTGTTTTATATTCCCGCAAGTATAGAGGACAATGTCATTAGGTCGTGCCATGAGAATTGCGGTCGTTGCGGGGCCGAGAAGACCCTTGAATGCACAACAAAAATTGTATTGATTTCTGGAAAATAGGGAAAAAATTATACGTTTATTTCATAATGTTTAAAATGCATCTCATACTCAATGGTAGGTTCGAAGGATTTTTACATCCAATACCTAAAGGTGAGCTACCATTCCTAACAATCCATATTGATCATTATGGGCCGTTGGAAAAAACTTGTCAAAATAAAAAATACATACGAGGATAGATCGAAAAATTTCTAGAACAAGACGGAAAAAACAACTTTTTGGAGAAAATCGTATTTATTTTTCTGCCCTTCACAAAAATAAGAACTATCCAAACCTTCAAAATATACATTTGCAGCTTCGATGATTTCAGTATTCGATGACAATTTCTTTCCAGCCAACCAGGGGTTTGGGAACAAAAAGAAATCCGTTTCATTACGTTTGAACATGGATAGACATTGCTGAGAAATGGTTATACGTACTCGCTTTTGGTCGATTGTCAGCAGACCCTTCTAGCACTAAGTTTTCTCATGTCCAAATGTATACGGTCGTATGAAATGCTTACTTGCTGCGCTATCTTTCTCAACTTTATTCGGCGATCTTTGATCATGATTTCACAGACTTTTCAATTGTTTCTTCATCGGTAGCTGTTTTTAGTGTGCCACAACGTGGTGCACCCTCTATGCTTGTTCTGCCGCGTTTAAATTCAGGAACCCAGTTTGCAACGGTTGCATACGAAGGCGAAGATTTACCATGAACTTCATCTAACTCAGTTTTTATTTGTTTAGCATTTAAGCCTTTAAAAAAGGAATGTTTTACCACTGCACGGAACTCGTTATTATTCATAACTAGCCGTGCCCGTCGTGCGTTGCTGCAATCTCAGAATTGGAGGGGGTGCGATATTAAAATTTTGTGGTACGTGTGTCACATAATTTTAATTGAAGAGTATGTTTTCGCAATTTTCGACCCATAGAATAAAAAGTTTCACAGAAAAATTCAACCCCCATTTCACCCTTTTAGGGGTGGAATTTCGAAAAATCCTTTCTTAGTGGATACCTACACTTCACAAAGAATATTACGGCGCGCGAACTGTCAAACGCGCGAAGTTTAAATAGTCGTTAAATTTTCCAATGTTCTACGCAATTTTCTTAATTTTTCTTTCCGTAAGAACCTTTTACAAAGTATTATAAAGCTTAACAAAAATTAAATGAAATCTGTAAAGTCGTTCTCAAGTTATGGTGTGACCAAAGGAAATAGGTATTCATATATATATATATATATATATATATATATATATATATATATATATATATATATATGTTTCTATTTAGATTTCCACAAGTATTAATGTTTAAATAAGAAATTTTTTCTTTAAAACTTGTGTAAATAAACGTACAAATTAAATCAACATTTCGGCAACGTCCTTTGTTCCCTTTGTGAAGAATTTATTTTGACAATTACAGAAATTGAAATAAGGTAACTATTTTTAACAAGTACAGAATATGAAACAAGGTAACTAATTTAAATTTAATCTGGACGAGTGTGTTTGACTTCGGTTAGTTGGTCTAGTACATGATGTAGAAGGTGCAGAAGTGGGGACGTCAGGAATAGTTGCAGCATAAGTGTTTGAAATTTCTGGAAGGTTTGGAGTTGGTTGAAATGTAGAATCAACTTGTTTAATGATATTCTTCCAAATTTGTGGCATTCTAGAAGTGTCATCTCGTTTATTGAGGGCGTTTGGTCTTCTTTCAATTTCAACTGCTTCTCTAATAATTCTTTATTGTAAGGTATATAGAGGTGCAATTAAACGGATATTGTTGGTGTTAATTTGGTGTCCTGTATGTAAATGATGTGCAGCTAAAGACGATGATGGATTGTGCTGCTTAATTGCTAGTTGGTGTTCATCAGCTCTCGCATATAATATTCTGTTAGTTTGCCCTATATAAGTTCTTCGACAGTTGTTGCACGGTATCTCATATACTCCTTGGTTTTCATTAGGAATTTTGTCTTTGGGGTTTCTTAAAAGTTGGGACAAAGCTGAATGTGGTTTGAATACCGGCCTGAAGTCTTTTTGGGAAATTTCTTTGCAATTCTGTCTGTAATTCCTTTTAGATAAGGTAGAATAACAGGAATCTTGCGATCATTGTTTGACAAGTTATTATTTCTTGGTCTTCTTATTTCGTTGGTAATTTTCAATATTTCTTGATCTTTGTACCCATTTTGAACTATTATTTTATTAATAGTCTTCATCTCTTCCGTTTTACAATTTTGGTCAGATAGGATTAGGAAGTCTTGTTATTAGAGTGTCCAAAAGAGGGAGTGAATTATTTTCTTCAATTTCCATAGTAAATTTGGTGTTGTCGTGGATGTTGTTAATATCTCCTAGAAAATGGTTCAAGTTTCCTTTTACATGGGGCCAAACTACAAATATGTCGTCAACATAACGAAACCAACATTTAGGTTTTAAATCTGCAGAATTTAAAGCAGTGGTTTCAAAATGTTCCATATATACATTCGCAAAAGCTGGAGAGAGTGGCGAGTCCATAGGTGCTCCTTGAATTTGCTTGTAGAATTGTCCTTTGTATGTAAAACAGGTTGAGTGCATGCAGTGGTTTATCAATTTGAGTATACCTTGGTTTATTGAATTATTAGAGAAGCAGTTGAAATTGAAAGAAGACCAAACGCCCTCAATAAACGAGATGACACTTCTAGAATGCCACAAATTTGGAAGAATATCATTAAACAAGTTGATTCTACATTTCAACCAACTCCAAATCTTCCAGCAATTTCAAACACTTATGCTGCAACTATTCCTGACGTCCCCACTTCTGCACCTTCTACGTCATGCACTAGACCAACTACCCAAAGTCAAACACACTCGTCCAGATTAAATTTAAATTAGTTACCTTGTTTCATATTTTGTACTTGTTAAAAATAGTTACCTTATTTCAATTTCTATAATTGTCAAATAAATTCTTGACAAAGGGAACAAAGGACGTTCCCGAAACGTTGAATTAATTTGTACGTTTATTTACACAAGTTTTAAAGAAAAATGTCTTTATTTAATATATATATATATATATATATATATATATATATATATATATATGATCAAAACCAGATAAATATGGTATAAAATTCCTGAAGCCGAATGACGCTCGAACAAGTTATATGGTCAATGGCATGCGATACTGTGGAAAAGTTGAAACATAAGAAGAACCA